>JACXGM010007552.1:0-30434 GCA_016801145.1 Umbra pygmaea
CACACAATATCCATAGCCTCTTTGCGAGGTATTGTAAGTACAAGTCTTATTACTGAGCATTCATTCATTCATGTGTTGTTGTTATGGTCTGACCTCTGCATTGTTTTGGATTATTCTGCCTGTGGATTTCCCTAGTTGTACCTTTGCCATATACATGCTATTCCGGTCTGACCTCTGCATTGTTTTGGATTAATCTGTGCCTTTCCCGTGGACATTTCTTACCGGTCAATAAATAACATTGTTCTCTCTTACCTTTGGAGAATCATTACAAATGCATTGTAATCTGGAAGTAGCATATAGCACTACTATCAGATTTGCAGGGACCTCAGGTAATGACCAAAGAATCTTTACTAGAACAATATTTTCTGTTATGGTAGGTCAGGTTTTGTATGACAGTGGATTGGTATATTAAATCACTGTCAATAAATTTTATTAGGCATTATATTAATAAATTATGAATTAATATATATATATATGTCAAGGCAAAAAAGAAAATAATTATTGTAAAACTAAAGCATGCAATGGAGCATGCTGGGAATTATTATAATATGTGGTGTGGCTAACAGTGAGCCACTTGAACCACACATTTAGACCAAAACTGAAGTGTTACTTCTGTCATGGAATTGCTTGATATAAATCCTTGAGATTTTACAGTATGTTGTTTTTTAGATTTTGGAAACATCAGCTGCTTTTCTTACAAATGAATCAACTGAATATGTTTAAAACACATTTTTCGGGCACACATAAGCATACTACATGATAGAACAGTCAATATAATTTTATTGTTTTCCCTTTTTAACTTGACCATGACTGGTGATGCTTTATAATTATTCTTAATAATTAACACATGTATTTGTACATCAAATTGTTATGGAATGATTGTGATACTGTAAACTTGAAACACATTACAAATGCTGTAAATAAACAGCATTCCACTGGCAACTCTGAGAAGTTGAGTGCCAACTATAAGAGCACAGCCCTGTTTGGTGTTAGCCTCCATGGACTGTGTGATATGGTTGTTCACTTTTGCTCTGTTAAGTTTAAGCCAAGTGAAGAGTTTTCTTCCAAATATGGCTGATGCATGTTGCTATGTTAGGTGTCTTTCAAATGCAGACATATTTTGTAAAAAATATTTAAAAAAAAGTTATACTAATTAATTACATATTCAAGTTTACCGAAAGTAGCATTAACACAAGTGTATGTCTTGTGTGTATGGAACATTTTAAGTGCTTTAGGAAGTGTACTTCATAAACTAAAAATGCACTACACAGGTTACTTTAAAGTATTCAAAAGTAAACTTAAAATAAACTAGAAGTATACTTTAAAGTGTACTAAATAAACAAAAAAGTGGGCCAATTTAGTTCACTTAGTATATAAATAGAATATGCATAAGTACACTTCTAGTACACTTAAAGTATCTTAAAAATATTATTCTTTCATCCTTAAGTACTTACAAAATAAACTTGAAGTATACTTTTTTTTCGTAAGGGAGGGCAGGTTGAGGCAAGGCAGTTCATAATAACTCAACCGTACATCTCAGAATTTCTCCCAAAATATGTTCTTAGGAAACTATTTTGAAAACCTGAATTATATTATATGCCAACATATTTAGTTTTTTTACGTTTGAACTGCACGTTTCGTTATTAGGCTATATTTGTACTTTATTACGTTGTCCCTATACATTTCATTTAGCGGATTTATGCGAGAACATTCCACACAATCCATAGCGTTCAAAATTATATTGCAACATTCAAAGTTAAGGTTAGGTATGAGGTTACTAATGGTTAAGGTTAGGCATGAGGTTACTGACAGGTAAGGTTAGGCATCAGGTTACTAACGGTTAAGGTTATATATGACGTTACTGAGGTTAAGGTTAGAATTAAGGTTAGGGTTAACATTACAAAAACCAATAATCGCGTGCCTGCATGTCGCAAGCAATGTAAAACAAAACACACACAAAGTGCTGGTCTGGATTTGAACTCGCGAACACTGGCATGCAAGTCGCGGATTTATACGCCCGACCTCCACCCTAGCAAAAACTATGTTATTTACATGCTACGTCATGATTTTCATATGTTCATATTTAATGTTATTCGAGTTAGTTCCCTGCAAACGTAATTGACCCTCTCATACGTTCATATTGCACATATTTCGGTTTTACAAAATACTTCCCTCAGAACGTATTTGACGTGATTTAGGGCTGTAATAACTAAGCAGGGGACTGGATCTAAAATACTGGTAGTTGAATTCATGGACTAAACTATACTAATAATAAAATCAACTCCAACAATATCAAAGTACAATCAGGTAGTGGTCAGAGGATTTAAAGGCTGAGTATCAACTGGCTCAACAGGGGTGGTAGAGAATCAAGAGCTGTATATGCCCTCAATCTTACCAGTGAAATAATGTAGAAACTTATTACACTGGTCAACAGAGGAGTGAACAATGGCCAGATTTGGTTTAAGAAGATGTTCAACAGTTTTAAATAATTTTTTTGAATTAATTGCAGCATTACCAACAATTCTTGAGTAGCAATTCTTACGTGCAGTATTCAGAGCAGAATAGTAGGCAGACTGTTGTTCAGTGTAGAGAAGCCATCCTACATTAGTCATAGCAGTAGTACCAATAGTCCTACTGACATTTAAACATTAATGCACCATTCTAAATGATGCAGCATTTTTAAACATTACTACACCCAGTATATGTATGTTATGTTGTACACCCAGGTATGTTCAGACAGACCTGCCCCTACTGCTAAAAAAAACGGAAACACTTGGCAAATTTTAAAGTCAGGGTGATCAGAATTCAAAATACATAAGATGAATAAATATAAATTCTTATTGTTTTACTTTTTTATCTAAGTACAGTGTGCAAACAAAACATTCTCATTTAAACCAATGGACCCTGCATTTTAAAAAGAGACAGACTATGACAAGTTGACAAAAGACTTCCCCTAATTGATAGATGTTTTATTATCTGTGTTTCTGGTGGTGTATTAGATCTTTAAAACTAAGCCCAAAGCTTTACAAAGCATCCCTCAATCACTCCAACTTTTTCTTCCAGAAATGTCTCCACCATAAGAAATGGCTTACACATCCCTATAAATATCATGCCAATGTCTTAAATGAAACATTTTGTCTGTACAGTAGACTTTTAATGACTTAATCCTATTAATATACAAAATACATATACATTGAATATTAGATCTAACAAGAAAACAGCACAATTTCCATCAGCATCACTAAATGCATAAAAGGGCGCAGGAGTGAATGGCTGCAAACAAATACAATTTACATTTAAGATAATACCTTTTACCTACAGAGTGAAAGTAGAGTTGTCTTGTATGTTGGGAGGTTTGATATTGTCTCTGAGGGTTGAGTTCTAAACCTAGTAGTCAAGGACTACTTTTATTTTATATTTCATACTTTTGGATTTTTTTATTGGAAAATTGGATTTTTCAGATGTTAAATTAAGCCGTAACTGTTGTCAAAGTCATTGAAATGTAGTTCCTTAAAAAGACCACATTCAATGGTACTGTCCATGCTGCCACTAATATGCTGTCACTGTCATAGTAAAGATGCAAAGTTGTTCCTTCTACTCAACTCTGTCACAGTCCAAGAAGCTGAAATACTTACTTCCTCAATCACATGTTTGTTTGTGAGAATCAAAACTGTGATGCTGTGTTGTGAACTGTGAGTGTAAGAACACACTTACTGATCTACAAATACTATTTACATGTTTTTCTTAATCATGCAAGCAAAGCGATTTGTAGATAAGTCTAACCTTAGTCTGACCTTGCCTCTAAATTATACTGCAAATTTAAATTCTCGTAGATTTTGCAAGCTGGATGAACAATGACTATTCCAACACATGTATGCTGCTAATTAGAATCATCAACTTTATTATTATCAGACTCAAGGTCCAGTCAGAACACAGACATGACACACAACATCCAATAAAAACAAAAAAGAATCCACAATGCAGCATTTCTATAAAAGACACTTATACCAGTGTTTCCATAGTGGCGATTGGTATCGTATGGCACTAAACCTTGGATTTACCAGCAGCATAACAATGCTGTTCTGGGAGACATTCAGGCGACAAATAAATTTGTACATTAAACTCCTCAATAATGCCTGGAAGGTGCTGACCCCTGCATTGCAAAAAAAGGTAACTTGCACTAGAGTACCTGGGTTTGTTGAGCAGCATCCTCATGCAATCATTATATGCAGCCTTAAGCTTCTGCATACTTGCCTTTTTAAACTTAGTCCATAAGGGAGCAGTATACAAAGGAGTGCAATAAGCTCTAAACAGACTAATTTTCACGTCATCTGTGCACTTGTGGAATTTTCTTACCAGCATGTTCGCTTGGGCATATAATATGCGACGCTGCCTGTATATGTCCTCATCATCAGATAACTGATCTGCAATGTAATGACCCAGATACTTGATTTTATTACAGACACTCATCACTTGTCCTGACAGATAAAAGTCTGGAAAACAAAGATCTTTGTCCACTTTTGTCCAACATATCAAGACAGCACTCTTCCTGGCATTATACAACACATCATATTTCACCCCATATTCAGAGCAGATATTCAGTAGCTGCTGAAAACCAGCACTGCTTGGAGAGAAAATTGCTAAATCATCAGCATACATGAAATGATTGACCAAGGTGTTACCAATCATACAGCCAGTTTTGCATCTTGTCAATTGGTTGGATAACTCATCCATGTACAAGTTGAAGAGTGCTGGTGAGAGTAGCCCCCCTGACTTACCCCATTACTTACCCCAAATGAGGCAGAGACTGTATTACCACATTTAACCTGCAGACTCTGGTTGGCATACCAGTAAGCCAGGATTCTTATAATACTGTCAGGGGCACCCCTTTGGCTCAGTTTTTCAAATAGCTTATGATGATTGACTCTGTCAAAAGCCTTAGAAGCGTCAATAAAACCAATTAGCATAGATGAATTCTGCCTTATGTATCCCTGTGTTGCCTCCTTTAAGGCATAAATACACAAATCAGTACCAAGCTTAGCTTTGAAGCCAAATTGATTGTCAGTGGTACCAATATAAGGACATAGACGATCAAGCAGTATCCTTTCCAGTACTTTAGACATCACACTGGCTAGGGCTATTGGCCTATAAATATCCAAACTACCACCCTTGCCAGCTTTGTCCTTGATGACAGCCAAAAGAGTAAACGACAACATACAGTGCCTTGCGAAAGTATTTTCAAACTTTTTGACCTTTTGCCACATTTCAGGCTTCAAACATAAAGATATGAAACTGTATTTTTTCTTGAAGAATCAACAACAAGTGGGACACAATCATGAAGTGGAACGAAATTTATTGGATATTTCAAACTTTTTTTACAAATAAAAAACTGAAAAATTGGGCTTGCAAAATTATTCAGCCCCTTTAAGTTAATACTTTGTAGCGCCACCTTTTGCTGCGATTACAGCTGTAAGTCGCTTGGGGTATGTCTCTATCAGTTTTGCACATCAAGAGACTGACATTTTTGCGCATTCCTCCTTGCAAAACAGCTTGAGCTCAGTGAGGTTGGATGGAGAGCGTTTGTGAACAGCATATTTCAGTTCTTTCCACAGATTCTTGATTGGATTCAGGTCTGGACTTTGACTTGACCATTCTAACACCTGGATATGTTTATTTGTGAACCATTCCATTGTAGATTTTGCTTTATGTTTTGGATCATTGTCTTGTTGGAAGACAAATCTCCGTCCCAGTCTCAGGTCTTTTGCAGACTCCATCAGGTTTTCTTCCAGAATGGTCCTGTATTTGGCTCCATGCATCTTCCCATCAATTTTAGCCATCTTCCCTGTCCCTGCTGAAGAGAAGCAGGCCCAAACCATGATGCTGCCACCACCATGTTTGACAGCGGGGATGGTGTGTTCAGGATGATGAGCTGTGTTGCTTTTACGCCAAACATAACATTTTGCATTGTTGCCAAAAAGTTCGATTTTGGTTTCTTCTGACCAGAGCACCTTCTTCCACATGTTTGGTGTCTCTCCCAGGTGGCTTGTGGCAAACTTTAAACAACATTTTTTATGGATATCTTTCAGAAATTGCTTTTTTCTTGCCATAAAGGCCAGGGCCCGGTTCCCCGATAACGTTCACTCTTAGCCCGCTAAGAAAACTCAAAAAGATATATCTTACCGAAGTTGTTTATGTTCTTAAGTGTGTTCCCGAAGTCTCCCTTAGGAAGCTTCTTAACACGCTCCCTCTTAAGTGCGACGTAACAAAGGCGCTGTCCCAAGGGAAGGTGCTGAATTAGTTTGCATCGATTGCTCAGGAATCGATTTTTCACTTAACGCGAGGTGCAATACGGTGTTAAGTAAGACAACACGTTCTATGTAAATGAAACATTCCTCAAATTATTCCAGTAACATTTATTTTAGCATAGTTTAAGTTATCAGTAAAATATAGACTTATTAATTCAATTATCAAATCGTCAGTAATGAGTTCATACGATATGTTGTGACTGGTAGACAAACCACATATCCCTCGCACTCGCTAATCATTCACCCTCCTCATCCCGTTGTGTCACTTGTCCCGCTTCTTGACGTGGGTTTAACTAATTCTAAAAATGATGTAATACACTTTTATATCAATGGTAAGGTACTTTAAAATCATAATTGATTGGCAAGCAGCTTCAGTTACTTCTGTTTAATGTGGTTTTGATTGCCATTGGTTAATGTTTACAATAAAAAGCAACCTATTGTACAATGAACAGAGCAAGAGAGAGTTAGATAGAGAATATGGTGGGGAAGTAACGTATAAAAAGGGCACCAAGCTTCTCGTCAGAGGAACTTGAAGTTTTGCTGGACGAGGTGAGCTTGCACAAGACGACACTGTTTTCCAGCTTTCAGAATAACTTGTGCAACAGCTACAAAAAAGAGCTATGGAGTGATAGAGCAAGGCTGCCTCCGGATCAGGCCAAGAGTGTATTGCTGCAGCCTGGAGCCTCCCGTCTAATGCCCTCTCGTCTCATGCCCTCCCGCCAGGTGCGGTGCCTGAGCTTCTACTTTTCAAGCTAAAAGCTCACGTCCGGTCCGCTATTCTTCCTACTTTTGTGTTTTTTAACTAAACAGTAACTGTAATCACACAAATTAATAAAATACTTTAAAAAAGTCAAAAAGTAAAAATTGTATTTTACATGGGTTTAACAGCAAGGTTTCAAAGTTGTTAAGGTTAGGGTTTGGGTAAGGCTTATGGTTAAAATATATTTATGGCTAAACTTGTTAATTTAACAATTTAAACGATTTTCAATTGATTGCAATAAACAAACTCACAAATTTCAATGTGACTTAATATGAATTCACATGTGAAAATAATTCACAAATCCGTATTTTTGCCCGTCTGAACTTACCGTTTGACACGACTGGGCATGAGACGGCAGAGCACGAGACGGTAGGCTCCAGGCTGCAGCCATACCCGACTCGATCAGGCACACCAAGGTCCTGGCAGGACGTCAGGAAAAATCTCAAAAGTGCTGAAGTTTTGCCGAATAAAACAATTGACATGGACTAAACGGCTCCGTGGCCGGCGCAGTCTTTGATTCAATACAAGGACACGTTGGATCGCTGCCATAGTTGGTCGCTTACTGGACACCACCATGCGTACCCATTTATAGATCTTAGCCATTTAGAGCCAAATTGTTTGCCAGACTTTAATCATCAAAAGTGATTGCCAATTTAAACGCTTTAAAGACATTATGAAATTGCCTAGGCTAATTACTACACATTAGTTCTGATTCCAAATAAAGTAAATTTCCTAAATAGGCCTGTATCCATTGCGAACATATTTTATTATAGTTATAAAATGTCCATAAAATCATTGTTGTAGTGGCGGCGACTAGCGGCTTGAGCTCAAACAACGCTAAGAGAGAGCTTACTAATGGTCCAGACCAACCTTACGAAAGTGTGACTTACAAAAGATATACTTAGCGTATGAACGTTTCGGGAACCGTGCCATTAGGTTAAGAGAGAGGTTAAGGAATAGGTTAAGAACTACTTAGCGATAAGAACGTTTTGGGGAACCGGGCCCAGATTTGTGCAGTATATGACTGATTGTTGTCCTATGGACAGACTCGCCCACCTCAGCTGTAGATCTCTGCAGTTCATCCAGAGTGACCATGGGCCTTTTGGCTGCATCTCTGATCAGTCTTCTCCTTGTATGAGCTGAAAGTTTAGAGGGACGTCCGGGTCTTGGTAGATTTGCAGTGGCCTGATACTCCTTCCATTTCAATATTATTGCTTGCACAGTGCTCCTTGAGATGTTTAAAGCTTGGAAAATATTTCTGTATCCAAATCCGGCTTTAAACTTCTCCACAACAGTATCTCAGACCTGGCTGGTGTGTTCCTTGTTCTTCGTGATGCTCTCTGTGCTTTCATCGGACCTCTGAGACTATCACAGAGCAGGTGCATTTATACAGAGACTTGATTACACACAGGTGTATTCTTTTTATCATCATTAGTCATTTAGGTCAACTTGGATCATTCAGTGAATCCTCACTGAAATTCTGGAGAGAGTTTGCTGCACTGAAAGTAAAGGGGCTGAATAATTTTGCTCGCCCAATTTGTCAGTTTTTTATTTGTTAAAGAAAAAAAGTTTGAAGTATCCAATAAATTTCATTCCACTTCATGATTGAGTCCCACTTTTTGTTGCTTCTTTACAAATAATTACAGTTTTATATCTTTATGTTTGAAGCCTGAAATGTGGGTCGAAATGTTCAAGGGGGCCGAATACTTTCGCAAGGCACTGTAGATTCAAGCAGCAGACCATGGGTCATGAATCCAGAAAAGCAAATGGCAAGCAGTACTGCCACCCTCGGGCTAGAAAACTTAAGGTGCTCTGCTGTGATGCAGTCTGACCCACTTGTTTTTATCAGAGAGATGTGCTACTGCCGTGCAGACTTCACTGGTGGTGATTATCTCTGGAATGTATGAATAACCTCAGTTTTCATACAGTATGTCAATAGATCATCATTTGTAAATTTTGCCCAATCCAATCTAGTCTTGCAACTATCATTCACCGCCTGGGTCACCTCAGGAAGACTTTCCACATCAAGATTCATAGCAAACGGCACATGGTCTGACATGGATGTCCCATATAGAATTTCTATAGATTGCAAGATCGCATGGGCCTCAGCAGTGCTAATGCAGTGGTCAAGCCATGATGTTGTGTGCCAGGCTTCACTTATATAAGAATAGCTATCTGCTGGAAGAAGCAGTTGGCTGGAAAGTATAAGGTTATTATCCTCACAAAACTGTAACATGTGTCTGGCAAACAGAGACTGGCTGTCTGCAAGGTCTGCGTTCATATCCCCAACAACATAAACACTTGTGTTATGATTGTCATGAATGAAGGAATTTATAAAGGCAAGCCTATTTATATATAATATGTCCTCATTCTGTGAACACTCATAAGGTGTATATACATTGAGAATAATAAGTTATTTGTTTTTAAACCTCAATTGTACAGAAATGCACCAGTCAACTTCAGTCCTGATGACATTTATCACTGAATCCAGCTTCTTGTGCCATAGGATAGCCACACCCCCTGATTTCCGACCTCTCACTATACCCATAGTAAGGTCTGCTGTGGATTCTCCAGCTTCGTGGAAACTGTCATTAAAAAAGTTCAATTTTCCTAGATCCTGCTTAGATAAGAAAGTTTCTTGCAGACATACAATGTCGCAATTTTGCAGCAGGTTATCCACAACCATACGCCGAGCCCTAACTCCAGCACTATTGCCGACTCGCAGCCCCCGACAGTTATAGGAAGCAACACGCATGTTTGAAGATTAAGATAGCGGGGCCACAGCACCAATGGGCCCCGTTGCAACAGGTGCAGAGACGGTCGTGCTGGACCCTTGAACTCTTGCGGTGCGTGGCTCATAATATCGCTGCACAACAAAGCCTTCAGGCCATAGCTCCGGATTATACACCGTTGCCACGTCCTCACACTCAACAGTCACTTTAAAAGAGCTGTATCTGGTGTTCACAGTTACAATACGTTCAAACTGAACCTCCCGGCAAAGTTTTTCTTTGAGGTATATGCACAAAGCCTCTGCAGGGAGATCTGGTAAAAATCTTGAAACAAAGACACTGACCTGTTTTGTTCGCATCACTTCTATGTTGCTTTGTGCACTCATGCCAATAACAGGCTTTGGCCTCCTGCATGCAGATTTGACTGCACTGCTTTACCAAGGCAGACTGGCTCTCGACCCTCTGTTGTCGATCTTGCTTCACCACAAGGCTCCATTTTGGTGAGTTTGAAGAAGCAATAAAATGTTTATAGCTTCCATTCGCAGTGGAAGCCCCCGCCCGCGTCCCAGCGCTGCCTACCCCCGGTGCCTCTGTAGACAGTGCAGGAGCCGGGACATCGGTGCTTGCCTCTGCAGGCAACTCCCCACCGGAGAAATCCATAGAAGAAGCCCCAACCAATAGGCC
The DNA here is from genome assembly GCA_016801145.1 of Umbra pygmaea. Lineage (NCBI taxonomy): Eukaryota > Metazoa > Chordata > Actinopteri > Esociformes > Umbridae > Umbra > Umbra pygmaea. The sequence goes on from JACXGM010007552.1 coordinate 10,479, forward strand.
AACAGTGGCACTGGAGGTTCCAACAGCACTCGACATGGCCTGGTTATGCTTATCAACACACGGCACCAGATTACGCTCCATTATAGCAACTCTGCGATTGATAATGGAGGTGACAGTCCGCAGATCCTCGCCTACATCAGCCTGGAGTATTACTGTGTGCCTCAACGCACAAATCTCACTGTGCAGACGCTCCATCTTGCAGGGTAGATTGGAAACATCCAAGTTATTAAACGTCACAGGCGACAACTCATCCAGGTAGTGGGAAACAAACCGTGGAATGTTTTCCCTGCACTCATTTAATACTTTAAGGCAACTTTTAATGTTGTTTACATCCTTCTGGTTACCTTTGCATGTCACATTACGTTGCTTCGTGTTGGGACAGAGTTCAAACAGCACTTTCTTTGAAGACTCAATCCATTCAGATTCAAAGTTGTTTGACGCTATAAGAACTAGTTCATCCTGACTCAAGGTCTTTATTTTAACCGCGAGGTAGTTAAGAAACTCATCCTCTACAATAGATTTCCCATCAACAGTCTCATAAATCAAGGGTTTTGCTCGAGGCCGACTAACGCCAGGACCAGCAGCAGGAACAGCTCCCCCTCTGCTGTTACCTTCCGCCCTAGCCGCCATTCTCCTTAGCCTGTGTCACTGGTGAAAGACAGAATCAATTTAATGCATTTAAATTTAATGCATGTTAAAATTGTGTTTATGGTTTAAATGCTACTGTAAACGATTATTATTTTGCTGGCAAGTTTCTTGGTTGAAATAATGATTTCTGGACTCAGGAAAGTAGGTTCATCATAAGATGTTTAATAACATAACGGCTACGAAGCAATCAAAGACGGGTTTGGAAAGAGCCCTGAAAAATAATAGGAGCTGGGGTACTTGGGTACTGTTCATCTACCACCTTCGAGAAGACCCTTATCTCTTCAGACCTGTGACTGTCTTACGAGCAGATCAGCAGGTCACCTTAACCATTCCATCATATTTTAGAATCTGATCAAACTGCCGTGTATTGTTGTTGTTACCAATTCACTCAGTAACCCTTATCTGTGTATCTTGTCCTGTTAGTCTGAATGGTATTGTAGTAGGTCTAACATTTTTACAGGAACAATTATAGCAGATTCCATTGCTGTCTAAGGACTGGCACTCTCTCACAACACATTGAGGACTTCCTGATTCGTAATTGAATGTTGTGGATGGAAGAGGGGTCAAACCACCCACTAGAACACACAGCCCTTGCCCGATGCGTGAAGACAACTGATGAAGCTGATGAATCTCATAATACTGTACATAACTATATGACATTTGGGGCTAGATTTATCAAGCCGTTTGCGCCTGTTTCCACGCACTAATTGGTCGCAGAGACGGACGTAACCGATGCGGGCTATTTACAAACCGGGCGCACTTGGGTAAAATCGCAGATTGCCTGCCACATGAGCGACAAGAGACAAGTTGCGCTTTCAATATGCGTTCGTGGGAGGGTCATGGGGAAAGTAGGAGTTCCACGCAAAAAGGTGGGAGGATACGCGTAAAGTGCGCCTAATTATATATTCCGTGGTATTTACAAAGACTGCCAGTAAGAGCGCGCCTCTATTCTGCGGGGGGAATTTACCGCCTCTTAAAAGCAGGTGTAAACCAGCAAGCGCATTTTCCTGCGTGTTCAAATATATGTCAATGGCAGCAGTGACAGCAACAACTTTTAAACATAACATCAAATACATTTGGCTCAAAAAAAGACAAATGCCTCCATCTGTTCCATTTTTGATAAGCAATTTTGCGATTATTGACCTATATAACTCTTTGACTCTTTACATATTAAAGATATAGGCTAAACATATATGCCAAACAACGCCAACTGAACAGTAATACAAATTACACATACCTTCATTCTCATTCACCTCTACAGTAATAGTTAGCGTGTTTATTTCTGGTGGACCTGAACCGGTTCTCCTCGATTGTGCCCGGTTGTACGCAACCTTCTCTTTTGTTCTGCGCTTGTCTTGCCACCGTTTTTTTACCTCCTCCACTTCTCTCCGTGTAGATGATATCGAGTTGATTTAACTTGTTACGGCAATCCAAATAGATTTTTTTCCGAGGGTGTGGATGTTCTGCCCTGTAATATGTTCAGGTTTGCTGTTACTTCATGCACTAAGATGTTAATTTCTTCTTCAATAAATTTAAGCTTGCGCTTTCTTTTTCCCGTAGGGAGATCCATGATAGATACTTACGGGCCCATTGTTTGCTCTTTTAGAGGTGCGCTAATATGGGCGGAGTATGCGCTGATTGCGTAATGGGTATCGGGTTTGATAAATACTACGCTACATGTGGAAGCATAGCGTGCACAATTACCGAACTCGCATAAACAGACGCAGCGCTAGTGTTAGTAAACAAACTGCGCTAGTGTTAGTAAATTCGGCCCTCTGTGTTTTCTTGACACCATAAAGGGTGTTTTTTATACAGACATTACAAGGTTGAACAGGTCATGTGATTCTTCCACAGGTTTAAGACAAATACTATTTTCTTACATTATTCAAATGGCATATAATAGGCCCAGCTTGTGTCTTCGTGTAGGACAGGAGGTGCCTAAATGTCTGTCAATAATCCAAATCATGTAAATCTCTTTGTTTTAGTAGACTTGTTGAGTCCTTGTTAACGAAGGCTCCTGGCACACCATTGTGTGTGCCATAGAATGATGTTAGATTAATGTTAGATTACTAGACTGAACCGTATGGGATTTGCTTAGATCGTACATTGGATATTCTTGGTATTTGAATTTGTGTTATTCTTTGCCCAGTGAAAGCATGTACAGTGGGGCAAAAAAGTATTGAATCAGCCACCAAGTCCGTCAGCAAGTTCTCCCACTTAAAAAGATGAGAGAGGCCTGTCATTTTCATCATAGGTACACTTGAGACAAAATGAGAAAATAAAATCCAGAAAATCCCATTGAAGGATTTTTAAAGAATTTATGGGTAAATTCCTCGGTAAAACAAGTATATGTTCACCTACAAACAAACAAGATTTATGGCTCTTACAGACCTGTAACTTCTTCTTTAAGAGTCTCCTCTGTCCTCCACTCTTTACCTGTATTAATGGCACCTGTTTAAACTTGTTATTAGTATAAAAGACACCTGTCCATAACCTCAAACAGTCACATTCCAAACTCCACTATGGCCAAGACCAAAGAGCTGTCAAAGGACACCAGAAACAATATTGTAGACCTGCACCAGGCTGGGGAAGACAGAATATGCAATAGGTAAGCAGCTTGGTGTGAAGAAATCAACTGTGGGAGCAATTATAAGAAAATGGAAGACATACAAGACCACTGATAATCTCCCTCGGTCTGGGGCTCCACGCAAGATCTCACCTTGTGGGGTCAGATTGATTACAAGAATGGTGAGCAAAAATCCCAGAACCACATGGGGGGACCTCATGAATGACCTGCAGAGAGCTGGGACCAAAGTAAGAAAGGCTACCATCAGTAACACATTACGCCGCCAGGGTCTCAAATCCTGCAGTGGCAGACGTGTCCCCCTGCTTAAGCCAGTACATGTCCAGGCCCATCTGAGGTTTGCTAGAGAGCATTTGGATGATACAAAAGAGGATTGGGAGAATGTCAATTGGTCAGATGAAACCAAAATGGAACATTTTGCTAAAAACTCAAGTTGTCGTGTTTGGAAGGGAAAGAATGCTGAGTTGCATCCAAAGAACACCATACCTACTGTGAAGCATGAGGGTGGAAACATCATGCTTTGGGGCTGTTTTTCTGAAAAGGGACCAGGACGACTGATCCGTGAAAAAGGAAAGAATGAATGGGGCCATGTATTGTGAGATTTTGAGTGAAAAACTCCTTACATCAGCAAGGGCATTGAACGAGGCTGGGTCTTTTAGCATGACATTGATCCCAAGCACACCACCTGGGCAATGAAGGAGTGGCTTCGTAAGAAGCATTTCAAGGTCCTGGAATGGCCTAGCCAGTCACCAGATCTCAACCCCATAGAAAATATTTGGAGGGATTTGAAAGTCTGAGTTGCCTAGCAACAGCCCCAAAACATCACTGCTCTAGAGGAGATCTGCATGGAGGAATGGGCCAAAATACCAGCAACAGTGTGTAAAAACCTTGTGGATACTTACAGAAAACGTTTGACCTCTGTCATTGTCAACAAAGGGCATATAACAAAGTATTGATTTTAACTTTTGTTTTTGACCACATACTTATTTTCCATTATAACTTACCAATAAATTCATAAAAAATCCTACAATGTGCTTTTCTGGATTTTTGATTTTCATTTTGTCTCTCATTGTTGAAGTGTATCTATGAATACATTTACAGGCCTCTCTTTTTTTTTTTATTTGATGCCCTTTTATCTGGATTTAAATGTTATTCACTTAAACCAAGTTCTGTCTGAGATATTCCGGTGGAAATATTAATGGGAACGTAAGCTATCTTGTTACGGCCAGCTAATAGGGTTTGGCTCTTATCACGCACACATTACAGCTCGGTACGCACTGTCTGACTATCGCGGGCAACAATAGGTTTCCCAGGTCGAAGGAGCATTATTTTCCTTAGCTGTCTACTGTAACGTTTCTCAGTTCCTCTTCCCAGAGAACTACATTTTCCCCTTCCTAGATTGCTCAGAACTACAATTCCCATTCCCAGTTCATCTTCCCTGTGAACTACAGGTTCCCTGGTCTTGCCTCCTCAGAACTATGTTTCCCATAACCCGGACTCAATCACCCATATTTAGTACACCTGCTTCCACTCAAGCAGTATATATAAGCACACACATTTTCTTGCCTCTTTGCGAGGTATTGTGAGTATTGATTTTCTCCTTTCTGAGCATAACATTACTATATTGTTATTCCAGTTTGACCTTTGCATTATTTGTAGTGATGGCGAACTGAAGCTTTCTGAACAAGTGAAGTGTTTTAATCCAATTGTATCGAAAAAAGGTTCAGTACGCGAAGCTTCAGAACTCTATGAGGACATCTGGTGGTGAAAGTTAAGGATAGCATTATGGCACAAACTGTTTTCACAGATATTAACCATGAATGTCTTCGAGTCGAAGATGAATACATTTTGAGTATGAATTCATGGATAAATAAATATAAAAAGTTAAGATTTTGGTTGTGAACGTGTCTTGTGTTTGTTAACAAATACATCAATTTAGGAGGGAAATCAAGAAAGAAAACAATGCACATTGCACACACATTTCTGTGATTATATTGACTTCAAACCATTCACTACAATTCCATTTGAACCAACGCTCTGAAGGTTGCTTTGGTACGGAAAAATCACGTGACATGTGACGTCCGAAGCAGCAACTGCTTCATTCACTGAATGAATCACCTGAGTGGTTCGCTGCGCCACCGGCACACGCAAACCTGTGCTGCCATTGCGACTGGCACCGCATCGTTTCGAATCTAAATTCTAGCCCGCTGAAAGGATAATGCACAATATTGTGTTTGGGTCATAGTAGCCTCTATAGTGACAAATATTAGTTTGTTCTTATCGATTTATTTTGATTACTATGGAAGCATCTAGGAAGAGAGGTCGGTCTGACGTGGGAAAACTTTATTCTGATCGCTCCTGATAAGATGCGCTGGCTGTTAAATATTATTATTGAATATTAGGCTAAGAGTTATAGAACTGTAACTATCAGTAGCCTATAGTAATGGCTTTCTCAAGTCTTTCTAAAAACATTAGGCTACATTATAATTATAAGCCTATATGATTAGTGTAGCCAAACTATAGTTTTTGAGCAAAAACAGAAACAGGCTCAGTGTTGAAAAAATAATGTTCCTTAATAAAAATCTTTGAGTGTTCCCTATCCCACCTACCCCCTGGCCATAGTTACACATGCACACACAACTTGTGCCATACTTTCCCAAGCACTCTCTCCCCAATAACCAATAACACAATACACAAATTAATCAGTCTTTATTTGTAAAAAGAATGATATCCCATTGTTAGTATATTGTACATGTTGCACTGTGTGTGTGTGGGGGGGGGGGGGGGCTAGGTGCATGAACTAGATGTATTTCGCTGTTACTGAAGCTTTGAGTAATGAACGCATTATTAATCCAATTCTTCTAAGTGGTTCAGTCCTTCACCAAAGCTTAATTTGCCCATCACTACTACACAGTATAAACAACTTACTTGCAATAAACTCTCTACTGTACACTCTACTCGATATGAACTTTCTAAGCTACAAACATTCTAATTATCTCTCTAATCACTAACTCTCCTGACTCTGTTGACTCTCCTACTGCAACGACCCACAAAGGCTCGCCCGGTGTCGCGCAACTTTAAAGCTTTCAATTCAATTCCAAAGCAGTCACATGGGTGCGTGTGGAATGAAGCTTCGGACGTCACTGGTCACGTGATTATCACAAAATGAATCAAGCTCCGATACAAAGCTTCATTCCAAATTGGTTCATGTTTTAGATACATGCATTGAAGCAGCGGGTTCACGGGTAACATCACTAATTATTTGTTGATTATTCTGTCTTGGATTTACATCTGTACGTTAGCCTATATTCTGATATTGTTGTTCTGGCCTGACCCCTGCATTGTTCATTATTCTGCCTTGGATTATCCTCTGTGCCTTCGCCTGCGCTGTTTCTGCCTTGGATTTGAGGACCTATATAAAATAAACATTGTTCTTCTTTTACCTTGGGAGTGTATCATTGCATCTACACACACAGATAAATAATCGATATGGGGTCAGATAGTTATATTGTAAATATCAACAACGTCGATACTATGCATCTCTACATTTTATTAAGCATTATTCTGTGTATAACTCAGACTATTGCTTCAGGGGGAAAAGGGAATATATTATTATTAATGCATTAACTTCATAAGTGCATATTAATTGTATTATGTAATTCTCCCCTCGACTACAGTATCAAACATGTATTAGATATGTGGTGGTATCACAGTCTAATATATAATAGTTATAAGACATAAACTTATTCTGATGTTTATCATAAAAGAGAACAGCCATGGTGGCGTCTCTGTCATGGTCACTGTTTAACAGTGACCCAGCTGCCCCTCCTGCCGAGGGAAATATCCATGTCCAACTCTACAATAACAAGATCCACTCAGAGCCTTCCTGGAAGGCCATTGTGTGGCCTTGGCTCTCTCCCTCCTAGAGAGAGGAAAAGCCCCTGTCTACACTCAGATTACCTAACAGGGCTCAGAATCCCCTAACAGGCCTCAGAATCATAGGTGCTTAACATCTGCATCTAGTTATACCATTATAAACTTTTTAAACTATATTTTAACATGCTTATATTGAATTCCTTTCCTCAACACTACATTTCCATCTCAATCCTAAATTCATCATAACACTGAATTTAAGTTTGATTCAAAGAGCTTGATGTGACATGGGACATTGTATTTTATTGCAAGCAAGTGGACAAAAGGAAAATATAGTTCATGTGGCAGGTTTGGGTACTAGCCTAGGGAACACAACTTGTTTCATCTATTAAAAGTGCCTGGTTCTGCGGCGTGTGGTCAAAGGAAGAGGAAGAAGAGAGAGAGCACACAGCATTAGAGATACCCAAACTAAGACAATTTGTCAAGTGGACTATATATAAGAAAGAGTAGGTTAGGACCAGACAACAACTCTCTCCTATCTATAATGTATTAATTATGCAGGGCCGTTAGGTCCCAAGTGTGATCCATGACATTTCTGAGAAGTTGCTTGAGTAATAATGTTCAGACGGGCTGGGACCTGAACATTCAGTTATGTTGATCACTATTTGTTTGATGTCAGAGAATGGTCCTAAGATTGGCCAACTTTTTTTATCCAGTAGTGATACCCAGTATCTATTATGTATTTTCAAGATTGGGTACAGCCTATAAAAGAGATGTATTGCGGTACCAGCTCTTACATCTGTGAATCTAAGTCTTGTCTCTGGTCTCGTAACCTCTTAAGCCTCGCCCCTGATTTGTAAAATTCAGCCTAAAAAATCATACCTAAAGTTAAACTCTTGTTACACTGGACATGAAGGCAGTATACACTCACCTAAAGGATTATTAGCAACACCCGTTCAAATTATCCTTAATGCAATGATCTACTCAACCATTCACATGGCAGTTGCTTCAATGCATTTAGGGGTGTGGTCCTGGTCAAGACAATCCCCTGAACTCCAAACAGAATGTCAGAATGGAAAAGAAAGGTTTTTTAAGCATTTTTGAGCGTTGCATGGTTGTTGGTGCCAGACGGGCCAGTCTGAGTATTTCACAATCTGCTCAGTTACTGGGATTTTCACACACATCCATTTCTAGGGTATACAAAGAATGGTGTGAAAAGGGAAAAACATCCAGTATGCGGCAGTCCTGTGTGCAAAAATGCCTTGTTGATACTAGAGGTCAGAGGAGAATGGGCCGACTGCTTCAAGCTGATAGAAGGGCAACTTTGACTGAGATAACCACTGGTTACAACCGAGGTATGCAGCAAAGCATTTTTGAAGCCACAACACACACAACCTTGAGGTGGATGGGCTACAACAGCAGAAGTCCCCACCGCGTACCACTCATCTCCACTACAAATAGGAAAAAGAGGCTACAATTTGCAAGAGCACACCAAAATTGGACAGTTGAAGACTGGAAAAATGTTGCCTGGTCGATGAGTCTCAATTTCTGTTGAGACATTCAGATGGTAGAGTCAGAATTTGGCGTAAACAGAATGAGAACATGGATCCATCATTCCTTGTTACCACTGTGCAGGCTGGTGGTGGTGGTGTAATGTTTTGGGGGATGTTTTCTTGGCACACTTTAGGCCCCTTAGTGCCAATTGGGCATCGTTTAAATGCCATGGCCTACCTGAGCATTGTTTTTAACCATGTCCATCCATTTATGGCCACCATGTACCCATCCTCTCGCCGCTATTTCCAGCAGGATAATGCACAATGTCACAAAGCTTGAATCATTTTAATTTGTTTTCTTGAACATGACAATGAGTTCACTGTACTAAAATGGCCCCCACAGTCACCAGATCTCAACCCAATAGAGCATCTTTGGGATGTGGTGGAACGGGAGCTTTGTGCCCGGGATGTGCATCGCACAAATCTCCATCAACTGCAAGATGCATTGCTATCAATATGGGCCAACATTTCTAAAGAATGCTTTCAGCACCTTGTTGAATCACTGCCATATAGAATTAAGGCAGTTCTGAAGGCGAAAGGGGGTCAAACACAGTATTAGTGTGGTGTTCCTAATAATCATTTAGGTGAGTGTATTCATGCGGTTGCTATTTTTCAAAAGGAAAGACTTTGAATTTTTTGGATATATAAAATTTATTTCGATTAAATATACTCAGTGAATATGGCACAAGATGAAATAAAGAAAATGCATAATAATTTTTTTGTTTTTATTTTTCTACATCCTCTTTGAAAGACGTACTACGGAGCCCCTAACAGGACATGAGAAAAAAAAATCAAAAGTTTAGTTTCATGTGCAAACGTGAAACTTTCATGTGCTCACGCGAAACTTTCATGTGCTCACACAAAACTTTCATGTGCTCACGCGAAACCTTCATGTGCTGAATTTTTTTTTAAAGTTTAGATTCATGTGCTCACGCGAAACTTTCATGTGCTCACATGAAACTTTCATGTGCTCACGCGAAACCTTCATGTGCAGAATTTTTTTTAAAGTTTAGTTTCATGTGCGCACGCAAAACGTTCATGTGCGCACATGAAAATTTCATGTGCGCACATGAAACTTTCGCGTGCGCACATGAAACTTTCGCGTGCGCACATGAAACTTTCGCATGCGCACACAAAACATTTTCACGTGAGCACGTGAAATTTTTCGTGTGAGCACATGAAACTAAACTTTAGATTTGTTTTCATGTAAGCAGACAAAGCGACAACTCCGGTTAGAAAGGATGCCGGCAAAAGATGAATTGGAAACGTTCCTTAAAAGTCGAAATATACCAGACAATATGATCTGGGGCGCAGATGGCTCAGTGGGTAGGGAGTCAGACTTGTAGTCAGAAGGTTGCCAGTTCAATTCCCGACTGAGCCAAATGTTGTTGTGTCCTTGGGCAAGACACTTTATCCTAATTGCTCCTAGGTCGTTGCTGTAAATAAGAAAATGTTCTTATTCAACTTACCTGGTTAAATAAAGGTTAAAATAATAAAAATAATAATAATAATTAATCTGAAAGATGATGTTATAATTATCTCGCTTTGAATTCATTATATGCTTTTGTTCAATGTTAACTTTAGCCTAATGGCAATACTTCATCTAGCTACTGTTACATTTAGACTTAGCAATAGCCTACTTTTACAGGCTCACAAGACTTTAAAATCCAACGTGATCTCTTAGAAATCCGTGATACTACCTTGGATACTTAACTTCAAATTCCGTGGCAGGTTCACGGAATGGCTGAATATTCCGTGGAATAATCACGGATCCTTAACTTCTAAATCCGTGGCAGTTTCACAGAATCGAAGCATGACGTAGCAGAGTGTAAATAGCGTAGATTTTGCAGGTTGGTAGGTTGAAGATGGTGGATGGGCGTATCAACATGCGACTCACATACCAAAGGTTGCAAGTTCGAATCCATGCGGACACTTTGCATATATTCTGTTTTCTATACCAACGCGATGCAGACGTGTTGCAAATGTGCTTTTTTTTTTTTTTTTACTCACTATAACCATGGTTACAAACAATAAATTACGACATAATACAAGTTACATCGAGTTAACAGGTTTCTAAGTGGTTAAGGTTAGGTTAGGGGTTTGGGAAAGCTTTACATCGAATTAACAGCAACGTTTCTGAGTGGTTAAGGTTAGGTAAGAGGTTTGGGAAAGGCTTACATCGAATTAACAGCAAGTTTTCTGAGTGGTTAAGGTTAGGTTACGGGCTCACTGTGCGCCAATCGCAGACTTTTCCTTGAAACTGCCACGGATTTTGATCCGTGTTCATTTCACAGAATTTTCGGCCATTCCGTGAAACTGTCACGGATTCTGAGGTTCATACTCAGTGGCAGTTTCACAGATTTCTAAGAGATCAGGCTGTTAAAATCTGTTTTAAATGTCGTATTGAAACAATATAATGGTGACAACTTGCAAGAAAAGCAGCAATGTCCTTATAATTAAGACATAGTTAAAAATATAGTGCAACTAACTCCTGTACTGTAGTCATTTCTATAGTTGTCACTGTCTCCTGTATGGCCCAGGCTACATCAATATACAGCTTTCATGTGCTCACAGAAAAGTTTTGCGTGCTCACACAAAATACTTTCATGTGCGCATGCAAAAGTTTCAGGTGCGCACGCGAACCTTTCATGTGCGCACGCGAAACGTTCATGTGCGCACGCGAAACTTTCATGTGCGCACGCGAAACTTTCATGTGCGCACGCGAAACTTTCATGTGCGCACGCGAAACTTTCATGTGCGCACATGAACGTTTTGCGTGAGCTCATGAAACTAAACTTTTTTTTTAAATTCAGCACATGAAGGTTTTGCTTGAGCACATGAAAGTTTTGCGTGATCACATGAAAGTTTCGCGTGAGCACATGAAAGTTTCGCGTGAGCACATGAATGTTTCGCGTGAGCACATGAAAGTTTCGTGTGAGCACATGAAAGTTTTGTGTGAGCACATGAAAGTTTCGTGTGAGCACATGAAAGTTTCGCGTGAGCACATGAAACTAAACTTTTAAAAAATTCAGCACATGAAGGTTTCGCGTGAGCACATGAAGGTTTCGTGTGAGCACATGAAAGTTTCGCATGAGCACATGAAAGTTTTGCGTGAGCACATGAAACTAAACTTTTGATTTTTTTTGCTCATGTCCCCTTAGGGGCTCCGTAAAAGACAACTACAAAGTAATATATTGAGATGTCCTGAAAACAATTATAATCATGTCTCACAGGGGCTTACAACGTCAAAATTCTTTGAATGATACAGTTAACCGCCAATTAGCTATAGAGTTTTTTGTAGATGTATATGTTTAAAAGAAATGCATCGTGATGACGTTTTCATCCGGGTCTTGACTGCCAACTAATTAATTTTTTTCAAGTATCTTTGGCAAACTTAGGTTAATATGGATGATCCTGGTCACCTTTGACATCTCTGTTTCATAAGGATTATGAAAATTATGAAATCTGAGAGGTTAGCAGTATATTTCAAATGGTCATTGATTTGGAAGCGTGTCCCATTATTTATGAACAACGCGCCTGTGCCACAGGCTGTTGCTTCATGTTCATACATGGACGGTAATAAAATAGTAATTTCCACATAAGAAGATGGAATTTACCTGGGAAAACTATGCTCTATGTCATTACTGGGACTCTTTGATGATGAAAAAGAAAGAATTTTGACTGTAAGTAATGAATTTTGTATTACAAATTGCTATTTTCCCCACTAAGGCCTGCTAAATTTCGAAGCTGCTAGCAAGCTAATAGCTGTTTTTAGTTGGCATGCATGTCCGATTAGTACTCATAGGTATCTCATTTTTATAGCTCTTGTAAAACATAAACTAGATTGCTGAGTTTTAAGCTTTGTAAAAATACAAGACATGTATATATAACCTAAAAATTTAACGTGTGAGCAGTGATAGTATAACCCCTAATATTTCTTAGAGGAAAGAGAAAAGATTTGTTTTTGAAACAGGAGCACATCTCAGATTATGCTGGCTAATTATCTCGTTTTTATAGCTATTGTAAAACCAAGACATAGACTACATTGCTGAGTTTTTAGCTTTGTAAAAATATAAGCCATGTATATACAACCTAAAAATTGAACTTGTGAGCAGTGATAGTATAACCCCTAGAATTTCTTAGAGGAAAGAGAAAAGATTTGTTTTTGAAACAGGAGCACATCTCACATTATACTGGCTAATTATCTCGTTGTTATAGCTATTGTAAAACTGAGACATTAAGTAAATCCTTGAGTGTCTAAGCTTTGTAAAGATATAAGACCTGTATATATACTACTGATTGAAAAAATACTGCACTATTGTAAATGATACAGTAGCAGTAGTGTGTTTAGTATTAATTACTCTATGAATACTGTGTACATCATGTATTTCTATCGCTTGTCTGTTTACATTTAATAATAAAGGAGATAAAAAACAGTATTCATGTTGTATCGATCTATAGATGGCTAAGTCACCCTGAGTGTTTCCATCTTACCCAGCAACTCTAGTGCTAATACCAGAAGTGGCAAAGTGAGACTTTTGTGGTTGCTACTTAGCACATTTTAAAGTAAGGATGAACGGACTTCAAAATACATAAGATAAATAAATGGAAATACTCATTGTTTTACTTTTCTTTTATCTAAGTACAGTATGCAAACAACACATTCTCATTCAAAGCAATGGACCTGCATTTTAAACAGAGACAGACTATGACAAATCGTGTCTGTCTCTGGTTAGCTGGAGTGCATGTAATTGTATAAAAAAACTCATGAAATGCTGTAGTTTGTTATCCACAATTTCCAGTAACAGGACAATAGTAAGGATGTGTTAATACACTTTCAGATTTCACAGACAGACAACTTAGAAGATATACCCATATTGGGGAAGAGTTATTTTACTCACTGATAGAACAAAGACTTCCCCTAATTGATAGATGTTTTATTATCTGTGTTCATTATCTGTGTTCCTGGTGGTGTATTAGATCTTTAAAACTAGGCCCAAAGCACATCTCAATTACTCCTACTCTTTCTTCCAGAAATGTCTCCACCATAAGAAATGGCTCACACAACCCTAGAAATATCATGCAAATGTCTACCATAAAACATTTTGTCTGTACAGTAGACTGTATTTCACATGATATTATTAATAATGTACTAAAATTCATACACATTGAATATTGGATGTAACAACAAAACATGACAATTACTATCAGAAACACTAAATGCATAAAAGGGCACCGGAGTGAATGGCTGCAAACAAATACAATTAAGATTTAAGATAATAAATTATACATACAGAGTGAAAAGTAGAGTTGTCTTGTATGTTGGGAGGTTTGATACTGTCTGTGAGGTTTGAGGTCTGTGGCTTGTAAAACCCAGTAGTCAGTGACTATAGAGTTGGATAGAGGGCACACGTGCAACAAAGCCTGCTTTGTGCAAATTAGTTTTAGCTGTTAAATGAAGCCATACATGTTGTCAAACAAAAAAAACGCAACACTTAAAAAAACAACTCAAATATCTAAAACATAAAATACCACTTTAAAATGTGCAGTTTCAACCCTATGGCACAATGCCACAGATGTCGCAAGACTTGAGGGAGCAAAACTGACAACTCCCACAGAGGGATTTAAAACCACAACAGGTGGATTCAACACCACGGCCACGTCCTTATACTAAGGAATCACAAACAATTCAGTAGACTGAGGAGCTGGCATTTTATTGTGGCCAGCCTAAGGTACACGTGTGAAATAATCATGCTGTCTAATCAGCATTTTGATATGCTACATATGTGAGGTGGATGGATTATCTCAGCAACGGAGAAGTGCTCAATAACACATATTTAGACAGATTTGTGAACACTATTTAAGAGAAATAGGCCTTTTGTGTAAATAGAAAAAGTCTTAGATCTTTGAGTTCAGCTCATGATAAATGGGGACAGAAACAAAAGTTTTGCATTTATACTTTTCTTCAGTGTAGTTGAAATGTAGTTTGTTAAAAAGGAGATTACATTCAATGGAGCTGTCCATGCTGTCACTAAAGCCGTCATAGTGAAGATGCAAAGATGTTCCTTCTACTCAACTCTATTTCACGGTCCAAGAAGCTGAGACACTTCCTCAATCAGACATTTGTTTGAGAGCATCAAAACTGTGACGCTGTGTTGTGTAATGTGAGTGTAAGAACACACTGACTGATCTACACATACTATTTGTGTTTTTCTTAATCATGCAAGCAAAGTGATTTGTAGATTAGTCTCACCTTAGTCTCACCTTGCCTCTAAAGTCTGCTGCAAATCTAAATTCTCACAGATTTTTCAAGCTGAACGAACAATGACTATTCCCATACATATGCTGCTAATTATAATCCATTAATGCATTTAAATGTAAAGCATGCTAAAATGGTGCTTTTGGATTAAATGCTACATTTACCTTTCAATCCTAAATTCATCATAAAACTGAATTTAAATGTGATTTAAAGGGCTTGATGTGACATGAAAAATGTAATTATATTGCAAGCAAGTGGACAAAAGGTAAATATAGTTAATGTGGCAGGTTGGGGTGCTAGCCTAGGGAACACGGGCCAGCAGCATCATCTTCTGGAGAGCTGCAGTGCAAGTACCCCAAGTTGACACAACTGTGTAATTAACGACCTCGACAAGCGGATTCTATGAGTTAGAAGAGTAGGTAAGGACCAGAAACCGACTCTCTCTCCTATCTTTAATGTATTATTTATGCAGGGCCGTTAGGTCCACAAGGGTTATCTAGAACATTTCGTTAATTTGTTGAGTGATAATGTACAGACGGGCTGGGACCTGAACCTTCAATTATGTTGATCAATATTTATTTGATGTCAGGGAATGGCCCTGAGATTGGACAACTTTTTTCAAGTAGCGATACTCAGTGTCTATTATGTTTCGGTCAAGGATGGGTTCAGCAAAGAAGAGACATAAGAAAAGAGCTGGTACCCCAATACATCTGTGAGCCAAGGTCTTGTCTCCGGTCTCGTTATTATAACTAAATCCTGTGGGTTCTACAGGGCACCTGTCACATTAACATGAATGAAAAAACGAAAATTTTACTGTCTGAAATCAAAAGTAAACATTACACAGACATAATGTTTCTCTTAACGTCTTCTCCTAGTTGTTGTTCATTACACACATGTTAAAGTACACACCAAAAATTAATTCATGGGATCAGTAAGTAAAGCCTAAAATAATGAGCTTTTACAGCAAAAACTATTGAATTTGTTACATATACATGTTTTCAGGGCCGTGCACAGACATTTTGAGGGGCACGTGTCGAAACTGAAAAAGGGCACCCCTTTCTTTTTAAATAAATAAAAAAAGAACTTTAGAGTGTAAGGGCAAAAAGGGCATGTGCTGTGCACAGTTTGAGCCCTACCTGTGCACGTGCCTGCATGTTTTAGTAAGTTGATCCAAATGAAAATAATGAAAAGTGTCTTAAATATATATATTTTAATGATTAAACACTTTTACCTTTTCTTAACAATAGGAAAGGATTGAGTTAGTGCTCCTTGTCATTTTACTGAGCATCTTTCAAACGCTGTTCAGTTTTGTTGCTTCATCACGCTTCTACAAGACAAAGGAAAAGCTGGAGAAACTGATGTTTTCTAGAAGAGTGTCTTGGTGAGTGATGAAGATTGTCATATCCAGAGGTGCCACCATGTCTGATCCAACCAGCGCAAGGATCTTCTATAATTTTGTACTGCTGCTAAATGCAGTATCACCATGACTTCATCATCTTTACTTCTTCCTCTTTCTACTGAAAACAAATAAGGAAGCTACTGGTGTTACTGAATAAGTGGTTACATTTGATGGTCATCCTAACTAAAATATAACTATGAAATAAAAGAGGTTCTTGCTGCTGATTCAAGAGTATCACAAGCTTTTTTACCACTCTTTCATTCAGCCTTCATCTGTTTCTCTAAGTCTTCCTAACAGATACAGTGCCTTGCGAAAGTATTCGGCCCCCTTGAACATTTTGACCTTTTGCCACATTTCAGGCTTCAAACCTAAAGATAGAAAACTGTATTTTTTTGTGAAGAATCAACAACATGTGGGACACAATCATGAATTGGAACAAAATTTATTGGATATTTCAATCTTTTTTAACAAATAAAAAACTGACAAATTGGGCGAGCAAAATTATTCAGCCCCTTTACCTTCAGTGCAGCAAAATCTCTCCAGACGTTCAGTGAGGATCTCTGAATGATCCAATGTTGACCTAAATGACTAATGATGATAAATAGAATCCACCTGTGTGTAATCAGTCTCTGTATAAATGCACCTGCTCTGTGATAGTCTCAGAGGTCTGTTGAAAGCACAGAGAGCATCGTGAAGAACAAGGAACACACCAGGCAGGTCAGAGATACTGTTGTGGAGAAGTTTAAAGCCGGATTTGGATACAGAAAGATTTCCCAAGCTGTGCAAATCTTAATATTGTGCAAGCAATAATATTGAAATATAAGGAGTATCAGACCACTGCAAATCTCCTAGACCCAACAGTCCCTTTCAGCTCATACAAGAAGAAGACCGATCAGAGATGCAGCCAATAGGCCCATGATCACTCTGGATGAAATGCAGAGATCTACAGCTGAGGTGGGCGAGTCTGTCCATAGGATAACAATCAGTTGTATACTGCACAAATCTGGCTTTTATGGACGAGTGGCAATAAGAAAGCCATTTCTGAAAGATATCCATAAAAAAAGTGTTGTTTAAAGTTTGCCACAAGCCACCTGGGAGACACACCAAACAAGTGGAAGAAGGTGCTCTGGTCAGATGAAACCAAATTCAAACTTTTTGCCAACAATGCAAAACGTTTTGTTTGGCGTAAAAGCAACACAGCTCATCACCTTGAACACACCATCCCCACTGTCAAACATGGTGGTGGCAGCATCATGGTTTGGGCCTGCTTTTCTTCAGCAGGGACAGGGAAGATGGCTAAACTTGATGGGAAGATGGATGGAGCCAAAAACAGGACAATTCTGGAAGAAAACCTGATGGAGTCTACAAAAGACCTGAGACTGGGACAGAGATTTGTCTTCCAACAAGACAATGATCCAAAACATAAAGCAAAATCTACAATGGAATGGTTCACAAATAAACATATCCAGGTGTTAGAATGGCCAAGACAAAGTCCAGACCTGAATCCAATCGAGAATCTGTGAAAAGAACTGAAAACTGCTGTTCACAAACGCTCTCCATCCAACCTCACTGAGCTCAAGCTGTTTTGCAAGGAGGAATGCGCAAAAATATCTGTCTCTTGATGTGCAAAACTGATAGAGACATACCCCAAGCGACATACAGCTGTAATCGCAGCAAAAGGTGGCGCTACAAAGTATTACCTTAATACTGAATAATTTTGCACGCCCAATTTTTCAGTTGTTTATTTGTAATAAAAGTTTGAAATATCCAATGAATTTCGTTCCACTATATGATTGTGTCCCGCTTGGTTTGATTATTCACAAAAAATTACAGTTTCATATCTTTATGTTTGAAGCCTGAAATGTGGCAAAAGGTCAAAACGTTAAAGGGGGCCTGTAATGTTCACTCCTATATAAAATGAACAAACTCTCAAAGTTTAAAAATAAACAATAATGTTTATTCTCACAGAGGAAATAGTCAACCAAGGTATACAGGAAAGAAAAACCATACAATGTATGGGCTACGGTACATAGGATAATCCAAGACAGAATCTCAACAAGCAATACAGGGGTCAGTCCAGAATAACAATCCAAGATATTGTGGGCAAAGGTACAAAGGTAAATCCAAGGCAGAGTAATCCAAAATACAAGCAGAGGTCAGACCGGAACAACAATATAGAAATAGAATGCTCAGTAAATAAGGTAACAGTACTTACAATACCTCGCAAAGAGGCAATGGAGTGTGTGTTTTATATAGGACTGAGTGAGAACAGGTGAATGGAATTTGGTTGATTGAGTCCAGGTTATGTGAAATGTAGTTCTGAGCAGGCAAGACCAAGGAAGTTGTAGTACTGTGAAAGGGAACAGGAAATGTTACAGAGTCTGGGTATGGGACATGTAGTTCTGATCAGTGTTGGATAGGGAAGTGGCAGTTTCCAGGGAAGGGGAACTGGAAACAATACAGACCCCCCCCCCCAAGGCGCAGCTCCAGAGGCGCCAAACGGCGGACAAGCCACAGGACACCAGGTGGCAGAAGACCCAGGCAGGAGACCGCAGCGGCAGAAACCAGGCAGGCGGAGGCACACCAGGGTGAAGTAGACGAGCAGACCAGGCCGGAGGATGGAGCCATGGCGGGCCGGAGGGTGGAGGCAACATCCACGGACCATAAGGCGGAGGCACGGCAGGGCAAAGCAGACAAGTAGACCGGGCCGGTGGATGGAGCCATGGCGGGCCGGAGGGCGGAGGCAGCAGCAGCGGACCGGAGGGACGAAGAATCAACGGTGGGCCGGAGGATGGAGGCAGTAGCGACGGGCCGGAAGGACGAAGCAGCAACGGCGGGCCGGAGGGCGGAGGCAGCAGCAGCGGACCGGAGGGATGAAGAATCAACGGCGGTCCGGAGGATGGAGGCAGCAGCGACGTGCCGGACGGCTGAGTCCGGGCAGGTGGAGGTCTGGCCGAGCAAGGTAGAAGCGAAAGCCGAGGCGGAGGCCAGGCAGGCGGCACCAGAGGCAGAGTCCGGGCCGACAAAGACAGAGTCAATGGCCCCGCAGGAGGCGGCCAGGCCGGAGGGGGCGTCGAGGGCCGAGGCAAAGGCGGACCAGGCACCGGAACCAGAGCAGACACAGGAATCTGTAAGAACACAACACAAACAGACATAGACAAACATACAGACACAGAGAGGGGCACAAAGACCAGGGTATGCGTAGGCCCGGGGACAAGCTCTGGAGCAGGGACTAGGTTAGGAACCGGCACGGTGAGAGGGGCAGACACTGGCACTTGGACAGGGGCAGCCAATGTCACTGGGGCAGGAGCAGGACATGGCACTGGGAGAGGAGCAGGACATGGCACTGGGAGAGGAGCAGGACATGGCTCTGGGACAAGGGCAGGCACTGGGACATGGGCAGGCCCTGGGACAAGGGCAGGCCCTGGGACATGGGCAGGCCCTGGGACAAGGGCAGGCCCTGGGACAAGGGCAGGCCATGGAACAAGGGCAGGCTTGTGGACAGGGTTAGGTACCAGAGAAGGGTCATGGTCAGGCAAGGGCACGGTGACAGGCAAGGGCACGGTGACAGGCAAGGGCACGGTGACAGGCAAGGGCACGGTGACAGGCAAGGGCACGGTGACAGGCAAGGGCACGGTGA
>JACXGM010007553.1:0-13927 GCA_016801145.1 Umbra pygmaea
TTTGCTATTATATTTGGCGTATTGTCACGAAATGTGGGACGTTGATGTTCGTGGCATATTTGTTGTGTATATTGTTTCGATGTTTGTTTTTCATGCGCCGACCTCTGGACGCTGGGAGAATGGTGGGCACTTGGTTGCTCATTGCGCATGAATGGGGCTTTGGGTAGCTAAATACTCACACCGGCGCGTAATGAGTAATTAAGATGCATATTTGATCCCAGTGTTCCAGAACGGTCGGCGCGTGTTATTATTGTTGACCTCCAGTCCTGTCATGGAGGGGAGAAGCGAGGAGGGGTATGTTTGAGAAAAGAGGAGTTGTTATTCACTGTATGTGTACTTTATTGATTGAGCCTTCACCTCGTATAGTGTCGTACATAATGTATACTGTCCTGTTTGCCAGGCGTATAGGGTACCGCGACCAATGCCGCGATAAGAGCATCGTAGCTTTATATATAGTTGTGCAGCATACAAGACCAGTGTTTGCAGCTCTAAAGAACATGAAAGTACCTCTTCACGGTGTTCAAAATAAATCTAAGAACACAACATCCCTGCATTCTGGTCTCCAATCCCTTCCTTCTAACACCCACAACGCTAAGACACCTGCGGTTTGTGTATGAAAATATATTTTTCTTGTGTAGAGATCTGCCATGCAGGAACATTCTGCTTATGCAAAGAGCGTACTGACACCCCTGTTCTAAATATTCAACATGATTTCATGACAACTCTAGGTTTAACTGCCTGTCTCAGGGAATAGCTTTACTCTTGGTATACATTGTTCTAAATCACAGGTGTCAAACTAAAGTTTGCCTTTAGCCTATATTGGTGTATGAAAATATTTTGTGTGTGTATAAAGTGTCCATGCATTAACGCACTGCTTCCGTAAAGAGCGCACTGGCACCACTGTTCTAATTAACAGCCTATATAGCCTGTGTTCAACGCGATTTTCATGTAATCCCAAATCTCCCAGATGTCCTGAATGTCTCCCGCATTGTAATCGCGGTTTTCTAACGCCCGCAAATTATATACAATATGCTAGACATTGATTTACTTTATCAAACAAAAAACAATGTCCGGGATATTTTATATCATATGTGAGTGTTTAAAAATGCGATAGACTCCCGGGACATCAGGGAGACTTGGGACGTCTGTATTCATGATGTTTCATATTGTTATTTGAAAAATTAATGTTAAAGTGGGTTATAGGTTATTAAATGGTTTTGTTACAAGCGACTTCTATTGACAATAAACAGACGCATTAATTTCCATAAAATAAGCTTATATTTAATATTAGAATAGTCCAGATGACTAAGGTCAGTAAAGCCTACTTTTGCGTTCATTTGATTGAATATTGTTTCTGAAATCGTATAGACTAAGTAAAAAAAGTAATTTTAAAGCTTGTTAATGATTTCAATGTGTTTAAATGAGAAACCAAAAAATTGGGCGGTTTTTTGTGCATTCTCGCGGTTTTTGACGAGGTTTTGGGCTGGAAAACCTGGCTGCCATCTGGCAACACTGACTGCGCTTTAAAACCTATCTTGCATGATACAGGCTTCCCAACGCATATAACCGATACTAGCCTGTAGTAGCTTTTAAGTATTTCAAATTTATGAAAGGTTGTTTTACAACATGGGGAGGAACTTTTTTCAAAAGAATTTTGTGGTTCAACTTTATTGTTCAGTGTCTTATCAAAAACTTTGAGAGTCATTTTTTTAATGTTTACTCAGAGTAGTTGTTTCGTTTCTTTAATCAATATGACTCTAGTTTTAGTCAACACATTTGGGAGAAGGTGAGTCTGGGCATGTTCTGTCAGTCATTATGACAGAAGTCTAGCTTTTACTAATGTGTCATGATGGAGTGACATCAGAACCCAGACACCACACTTACATTTAAGACACTTCGCAGATGTTCCTATTCAAAGAGAATGAGTAATCGTTACACTAGCTAGGTGGGACAACCACATAATCTAGTAATAGTAAGTATGCCTTAGACACATTTTGGTGGCAAATTAAAAATGTTAATGAATAAGCACCCAGATGAATGAGTCCATATTGTTTGTCTGATTTCTACCCCTGACTCATATCAAGGTTGAGGGTGAGAGTTGTGAGCAGTGTTGCTGTAAACGATGAGACAGGCAGCGATTGGTCCCCCCCCACCCACTTATCTCCCACAATCAAACATGTGGGAAGTGTTCTCCACTAAGAAAGGGGGAAACGATTGAAATACTCTTAATTTAGAAAACATATTTTATGACAAATAAAAAAATTTATCTGGAAACTCTCAACATTTTTTCAGAGATGTCTCTATCTTGTAAGCCAGGAGTGTCAAAACATTTTGCCCAGAGAGCCATGTTCTTTCTTGTAATAACCTGTGAAACATATTAATATTAAATGCTTCTCCTCTGACACCAATTAATCGATCTGAACAAAATGGACATGCCATGTATAAATGTACCTCAACACAGTATTTTCTGTGATTATTACCTAAAACATATTTGCCGCTATACCAGTGAGATTCACAGACGTGTAGTCTGGACTGTAATGTATACAAATTGGTCAAAGATATTTGAATTGTTACCAAATTTGATTTACAGTTTGCAAACACTTTAAAGACTTAACTTCTGCAAGAATATTCATATCCACCAGACAGCACAACTAACAGACATTTTTTCTATCTCGATCTGTTTGACTTGTGAATTTTGGCTCAGATAATCAGAGAACTGAGTCTCTAACCCACACAATTTATCGTACACCACTGGCACAACTTGATTAAACTTTATTTAATTATTTGTCATGTCATATGATCCAGGCTCCCCCCCTTATCTCCCCTCCCAAATCCCACTAACCCTGCCTTGTCGACAGCTCTGCAGCTCCTTGGACAGATGTGGGATGGTGACGAGCGCTCACATGGTTCATCCAACCACATGTCGCAGAGCAGGCTGATTCTTTTCGCACTGCTCATCCAATATAGAAGCCTTTAGTTAGCTCATGCACGGGTTGGTTCTACTCACCAAATTTCCTGTTTGAGTTTACAGGCACCCTGATTTGTACACAAGGAGTCACTGCAGAGCAACATGGAAAGGTAGATAATGCGACTTATCTATCCAAATCCTGAGCAGCGAAATGCCAATTTGCACTCCCTTGTACTGAAGGTCAGGGGAAAGTTAGAGAACCCATAGTCAGGTTCGAACCATTAACTATCATGAGCTTGTCCTGCAATGCAGCGACTGACCTCACTACACCATGCAGACCCATGATCCAGTTTTATCAAAATTACAGTGATTGGCACTGGGGGGCAGTTTGGGGGGCACAACATATTTACTGTTGCCTTCCACAACCAAAATGTTTTTACACCCCTGGTCTAAATCAGTGCTTCTCATATCTATGACATTCTTGGCTTAAGCATGGGCTGTCTGAATGGACACTGAGTAGTGTGGATGTCTAGCAGAGACTATTTATGGACTGACTGTACATTGTCAGGGAGGGTATAATGTGAAAAGACATTTGAGAGAGAGCGGGCACTGCAAAGCCTCGCAGTCCGGGATTGGAACGCCCCAACCCTGCAGCTCCCACTTAGCTCAGGGGAGGGGTCAAGAGTCCTGACCTCACTTCCTGTTGGGGCTACTCACAAGCATTCCATTGTCTGTGAGAATGTGACAGGGCTCTAGGGACTCCCCACATCTGGCAGCTGTTATTATGGCCCTTGCATCCCCCTACCCCAGCCCACCAGGAGGGTCAAGTATTAAATGGATGGATGAAACATCCAGGACATTAACTCAGCATCAGGTTGGTGTTGTTTTAGGGGCACACCTGTAACTGCCTCTCCTGATATTTCAATTGATGCCAATGTTACTCGTCTTCTACAGGTCCTGTGCAGTCCATTTCAATCAGAATGACAACGGGTTTGACAACAAAAGAAAAATACCTTTATTAATACTGTTAGAATATTTATGTTAATAATTTTATAAATGCAATTATGAACTTCAGGGTTTTGTCGATGTACTTCAGCTAAGGAATTTATCCAGGCACTTTTTATACAGCCATTACTTTTGGTATATTTGCCACACTCACCCTTTCCCTCATTATTCATTAGTACACTGCATTGTAAAACATCTTTCAATAAAAAACAGTAAAAAGTACTGGTAACATATATACAAGTACCTTTTCTATTATTTTTACTTACATTTACTTCAGGACACAAACAGAAAATACATTATAAACACAGGAAATGTTTGTTAACACACAGAGAATATATTAATTTTTAACAAAAATTTACTGTGTTTATAAAGTATTTTCTGTTATTTTTTGGAAAAAACTATCCGCAAAATAATAGAAAAAATACTGACAGTACTTTTTACAGTTTTTTTCACAGATATCTTTTACAGTGTGTAAAAATGATCTGTAGAAGTACAGAAAATATACTGCCACTATAATTTCCATTATTTTGCAGACAGTTGTTTTAAAGTCATTACAGATTATGTCATGCATGAACACAGTAATTGTCTAAGAATAGAGGGAAATAATCACTGTGCAATGACAGTTTCTATTAACAGACAATCAGTGTTTATACATTACATTTTATGTTATTAGTTTTAAGGAACTGTCTATGAGTGGAATTTGTACAGTCAAAATGTAAATGTACATTTTCCTTTGTTTTTTACAATGCATATGTTCTCCAGGTTGGTTTCTACCCAGATTCACCAGAAATACAGACTTGTGCTTTACAGACATTTAAAACCCCAGATGTTAAAAATCTTCCTCAGAATATGTACAATTAAAAAAAGTACTGTAAGCAAGCAAACAATCTCAGAGGATGTGATGTCAACATTTAAGAATAATGTTTCTCATGCTCTATTTCAGTTAAAATGGGCTTTCCATCTCTTAATGGTATACATTTAAACTATTTTCCTCAGTGTTTATGGACGCAAAGCTGTTGTTAACATAATGTATGTTAATTCCAAATTAGATGGCTATCTTTTACTGTACACTGAATGCACAAATTCAGTTTTTCCCTCTAGACAAGGAAAGGATCCCGCAAATGGAATTATTCCATTGTATATTCCTGTTAATATGACCTTGTTTTGATCCTGCTGCTGGAATTAATCCATTGTTTATTCCTGTTAATATGACCTTGTTTTGATTTGACATAAACATTGATATGTGTGTAACTTCAGCTGTAGGAAAATATTCAGAGGAAGGATCTTCTCTTCAATCACTTCCTCTAGTCAAAGAGCAGCCGGACAAAGCCTGGACCTAAACCTTCCTTATTCTTCCAAAGAGACCCTGTCGAAATTACCAAAGTCAGAAATATATTTTTAGCACTGTGAATGTTGTTTATGTCATATGCAACTGCAACATGAGTCATAGGATGAGGAAGTTAGGTCATTTTGGTTTAGAAATGTTTAGGGCACCATTTGGCTATACACTGAGAGCCCCTTCTCAGCAACAATTGTTTAAATCAGATACTGTGACTAGCTGAGCAGGTAATAGTCGTTGAGGCAAGTGCAAAGGCGAGATAATAAAGAATTGAATAATACTTAGAAGACTCAATGAAAAACAAACAAAACGTTGTGGAGTCAAAGATAGGGCCGTGGAATTACAACTAGGGCCCATGATCATTTTAGAAATAACTCCTTTCATACTGTATATTGTAAAAAAAAAATCAGTAAAAAAAATAAAAAGCACCAGTAACAAATATACCAGTACTTTTTCTATTATTTTAAAGACATTTCCTTCAAGACAATAACAGAAAATACTATAAACACAGTAAATGTCAGTTAACACGCAGAGCTGATAATACTTTGTATAGAACATCTACTGTGTTTATAAAATATGTTCCGTTATTGTCTTGAAGGAAATGTCCATAAAATAATTGAAAAAGTACTGGCAACAAATTTACGGTTTTTCACAGATATTTTATACAGTGTAGGTCTAGGTTTACTTGCTTTTCTTTCGCCAATGTGGTTTTAATTCAGAAGAGTTACACTACATATAGTAGAAACATATTGGTTGTGTCTTAGCCGTAGGGTACTGCTGACATTCACAGCAAAAGAGTAAAAGGAATTTACATGCTTGCATGTGATCATGGCCCAACATCATATTTTACACTCCTCTGTTGGGTACAATATAGGACATGTTCTGAGAATTGCCAATAAGAGTTGATATTCTAATCAATAATGTTATGGCTTTTACAGTAAATAAACAGGCCTCCCAGCAGCTATGGCTGCGTCCAGCGACCACTCTAAAAAATCACTAAAACTGGTGCCATTATCTATCTGGAAGTGGCCGAGGGCGCTGTGGTGTTCAATCAATGGAGACAGAATGTGTATGCTGCTGAAGACAGAGAAGAGACTGGTGTGTGTGTGTGTGTGTGTCAAAGCAGTGTGTTTTGTTTCCCCATAACCTTTTACAGACAAAGTAAACAGTGGTGTTTGGAGTCAGATCGGCTGATCTGGCTTAAGTGTTGGTCATGGCACATCTCCTTCTGTTGTTCACCAGTTATGTGGTAAAACGGGTCCCCCGTCCCCCTCCTCTACAAGGAGCTCTTGTGTTACGGCCCTCCTATCTCCAGCTGGATCACAGGTGTTTTTAATCTACACAATACAGTTCTCGTTCTTAGTTTTTTTTCGATCAGTTCTTTGCGGTGGGAGGTTCACCCTGTTCAAAAGCAGTCTTTTGTACTTTTTTTGTTATGTCTCTAACATTGACTGCATGAATGATTTTATTAGTCTAATATACCAGACTATTTTTTCCCCAGACAGTTTTTCTGTGTTAATAATTGCCAGGCCTTGCAGTCATTATCTTCTTCTTTTTCTGCATTAGTTGTTTAAATGTTTTGTCCTTGTCACTGTTTTCATTCTGAATGTATATGATTATTTTTCTTGCAGAGCTCTACGTGTCTCCATGCGGCAGTGGCTCTCAGTGCATCCTGTAAGTCCATGCTAAAGGTCTACAGGGCTCCACCCTCTTCTGTCCAGGACACACAGGAGTATAGAGTTACCCTTATTACCATAGCCAAGACTGTTCCCATGGTCCACTTTTAAATCATGTGTATGTGTGGATGGGTTGTTGTGTGAGCGTATCGGTTACTCTATGGTTGTGCTGGCTCTATCTATTAGGTTTTATTTCAGTTTGTGTGACTCTAATATCACTTCTTGTCTACGGATAAGGGATGTGGAGATCAGGGACGACCTGAGTGCTTCATGGTGGGAACACAAGAGGGAGGGGAAAGGACCCCGTCCCTGTTTACAGAGCTTGGCTTAAGTGCCTTTATGAAAACACATTCTAATCCACACATCCATTATTACACTGGCCTCAATTAAAATGTACTGAGAGAATAATGTTTTCGTGAGCAGGACCCATCTTTGAGCTGTTATAAAGTTTTCTTTCACTTGTCATTATCTCTCTATCTGAATGGCTGAACGAACAGATATAAACAACTCAGAAGACGTTGCTCGTTCAAGGAAATTGTAAAGAAAAAATACATATGTGATTTAAAATACATTTGAATGTAAGATTTCTTCACAGATCTGGTTAACCCTGTGATTTTCCACATTTCAGGAGTACAAATACTGAACTAAATAATATTGTCTTCTATTGTTTGATTGTGTGTTAGTAGAAGAGTTGTGGCATTGATAACCTCTGTCCATTTGTCTGAAACATACTTACAATAACGGAACTCAAAGTGCAGTTAAGAAGCTGTTGTTTTCTACAAATAGCAAGCAGACTGGCATCGAGCCATTAATCCACTTGCCAAATGTTGTTGAAATATTGTATTTGTGGTTGAAAAGATGTCTTTCAAATGACTTTGCTCACTGGGAAGTCCTTGTTTGAATGAATAGTAAAATAAGATAAACTATTAACCTAAGCAACTTTGAAAGTGGTGTAATCATCGGGGCAGGCTCTCCAGATCCGTTATTCCAGGGTTCTTGTGTGCAACAGTGACTAGCGTTTATTGGAAAAAGTGCAACAAAAAACATCAAGCTCCAGTCCTGTAAGTAAAAACTGAATGGCAAATCTCAAACCAGCAAATAATAAAGCAGTAAAAAAGTTTAGTCTAGAACAAAATCTTAGAAATGCAAAAATTTCAATAGCAAAATGATCTCTATTGTGAACAGTGTAAAACAACTTTACAGTTCTTTATATTACCACAAATTGTGGAATGGAAATCTTCTGAGGGTTTTTACAGAGTATCAGGAATAACTCTACCTCCCCAAGGACATATCAAGCTGGTGGCTGTCTTGTAATGACGTAGTGAATGTTTTCCATTGATACCATTTGTGAACATTTGAATGCTACAACATATCTAAACAGTGTTTCTAACCAGGTGCATCCCTTCATGGTGACAGTTTACTTTTTGTCACATATATACATCTAACAGGATGAGTCATATTTCACAAATAACCTATTGACTCCAGTAACAAGACAGCAAGTTCACTGGAGCAGCCTGTGCAGACACAAACAGTTCTCACAAAGTGCTTTTACAGATACCCAGCCTAAACAGTAAAAATGTTGGTGTTAAATAAACACCCTAAGTGTTAAATTAACACTCTTCAGTGTGTATATAGGTCCACCGGACCTATATAAACACTGCAAGTGTTAATTTAACACTGGCATTTTTGCTGTGTAGAACTCCAAATGATGAAAAATTTAAGCACAGTGGCTAGAAAAAACTCCACAGTATTTTGCTTTCCAGGAAGAAAACTAAAGAGGATCCAGACTCAGTGGGGTGGCCATTCCTCTTCTGGCTGTGAAGTTTAAAGGTGCATCTCCAATTAAGGCCAAGTTGTTTATTAGTAGACATTATGATCCCCTGAGTAGTCCTGAAGCATGATCCGAGAGTTCAGATCTTCATCTGGGCTATGTCCAGTCTTTAGACAGATCCAAAAACTCAGATTGTCATAGGTTATCATTTTAGGATTCAACAGGACACCAGAGAGATTAAATCGGTCATTTCTGCAGTAACTCAGCATGGAATGCAGACTGATACTCGTCCTCCAGCAATGAATGAAGGCTGTACTCTAGAAAACTAGGCCCCATCCTGAGGGGTTGTGGAGGCATAATAGCTGCCAGCCCTAAGGCATGTATTATCTAAAAAATATGGTTTAAGTTTACCATGCAAGCTTAACAGGGGGTTATCATGCAGGCCCCCTGTCTCATATAGCTTGGTTGCCAGCCCTAACGCATGTTTTTGTATTGGAAGAATATCATTTTGTTTTGATCTGACTGGCAAGCTTAACAGGGAGTTACCATGGATGCCCCCTGTCTCATTTAAATTGCCCCTTAAGAGGGGCCTTTAATGCACATTAATTTTACAATGGTAAAAATAAATAAGCATTTGTTGTGTTGTCCAAAATATATTTCATACTTTGTGAGATGGCTGAATGAAATGTCATAAAAAACATAAAGTGTACCTTTTTTTAGTCTGTGCATTATAATCACACCTTAGAGAAGTTAACCCAGAACCAATATGTCATGTCATTTGTTAAGCTGTGGGAAGGTCTGTTAGGTGTTAGATATTGGGCATTCCTGTTTCCTCGTAAAAGGAAACTCTCACCAAAAGCCCCCGGCACCCTTTACACAAATTCCACTTAAAGCATGTCAAAGTTTAAACAACAACTTCACCCAATCCTGGTATTTCTAAATAATCAGAGACAACCCACTGAGCAAAGGTTTTGAAAGACGTCTTTTCAACGTCTTTTCGATGCCCTTTGTTCATAGGGAAGATCTAAACCAAGTTATTGTTGCTCCCTGTTATATGCTGTCAAAAGCTCCAGCTGCTTTTCTTTGGCTCCACACAAACAATTACAGTTTACACATAAAGTGTCACATTATGCATAGTCAAATTACAATCACATATCACTCGGCCATTCTTGCCAGGTATTGTGTGTCTCTTGCAAATCAAAGATTAATGATTTGTTTTGCATTCACATGAAGGTTGTAAACATTTCAACCCAAATTTTCTTCCTTCCTAATTTCAGGAATTCAAACTTTCTATTTTGCAACAACTTTGCCGCAGTTGAGGGAGCACTGAAGACCGAGACTTGTCCCCGATGTACATGTCATAAAGCCAATCTGCTACTTATAACATTGCTAATTTAACCGCAAAGTAATGCTTGCATATGCCGGCATTCTCTGATGAAAAATGTGATGTGACAAGGCCAACTGACATCCACCTGTCCATTTTGGCTGCAGGCCACCTGATGACTGGGCCTCTGGGCTGGTTCTGTTATTAACAGGATTTGAACAAGTGATCGCAATGTGACTTACCTTTTTTAGGTGCTATTTTTCTATATTTATTTAATAGGACAGTTGGAAGCATAGGGTATGGAGGCAGGTATGTAGGGGGATACAGAGAATAACAGAATTCTGAGATTTGAAACCACTATACCAAACTCCGACACACAACTAGGGGCCACTTAATAAGATGGTGGAAGGATAATCCTTTAGTGAAATTCCCCTTAAGTTATGTTGCATCTGAAGGCCCCATTTGAATGACAATTCAAAGTGCTTCTGCCCCAGCCTGGAGTTAGCTTAATTAGCATTGTCAGAATTTGTCTGCTTGTCCAAATATTTTTTGAACTTAAGCTTTAGAAGCTCATGTGTGGATCAACTTCAACCATGTTTACATCATCTACCTGACAGAGAACAGGCAAAAGGCCAAGTTGTTGTTTAGTAGAGGAAATTCAATGCTATACCAGGGTTGTCAAGCTCATATAACAATGAAAGTATATAAAATACAACAGAATATAATAGCTTGGTATAAGGTTTCTGTGAAAGCTAAACACTTCCTAATTTTCTCTCATGTCGTGAATACTCAAAAGAGTGCGCCACCGGGCAAAATAAATTGAGTTACATATAGCTATATCTTTTTCCAAAATTATTTGAATCCATCTTTCGGAAGTGTTCAAAACAGCCACACGTCAGCAGCAAGCACAAAGATAGTGAACAATGGACTGGGCCTGTGAGGTGACATGGCTTGGATGTGGTACCTTTATCTTTGGAGGCAGCAGAGAGGGCAAGGCTAAAATATGTTGCTTTGACCTGGAACCATATGGCAGCCATCAGTGTATCCTCTTGTCATTGGTAGAAACCCAACACTGACATTTCCAACTAGTTCTTTGACCTGCCTGTGAGTTCAAACAGTTGTGTTCAGGTTTAAATCAAAGGCTCTGGCGGTGTGCAATACACCGTGTGTTTGTGTATGTGCTTCGACAATTGATGTGTAAGATTGCTGTTGAGTCAGCATATTCTGTCACTCCAGCAGCAGCTGTCATGTGCGTCATTCATATACATTGGATAGCAACATCTGGAGCAACTGCTCACCCTATTGCATTAAGCCTTCTGTTCTCATCCGTTTAACAGCTTCCCAGCAATAGTAGTCTGCGTGAGCTTAGCAGCCTACTAACTGGCTGTTGTTGAAGAGTGTTTATATAAAATATATAGAAGATATGCTCAACTGAAATATTCATAGTAGCAAATGTAATCTTGAAAAATATATAATGAATAGATGAAAAAACGGCGCTCACAAATTGTCTTTAAAATTTTATAGTGCGTTTGGCAGCAGCAGTAATAAATGAACACGTTTTGGCAACATTCCATGTATACTCAGGTTGGAGATGAATAGGGGCACTCTATGTTTTCCAGCATTGGCACAGCTCAGCATTTTACCCAGAGAGGAAAGTGATTGTTGAACAGAGATATACTTGTATTGTAAGATAGGCGGAGCTGAGGTACTGGTGTGAACAGGTGAAGAAAATAGAGTAAGAATGCAAGAACGGTGGACGCTAAAGTTTGAAGAATGTCAAGTGCAGTTGGTTTGTAGAGGTTGAAATAAACTTTCATTAGTGAAGCGTGTGTGTGTGTGCATTCGTCCATGAGTCATTGTCTTTCTAATGGTGACTGGGATGACTGTGAATGCAGTATTTGTTAATGTTCACATGTGTTTGTGTCAACTCAAACACATGCATCTAACCATCTCCACTTCTGTATTCTTTATCTTCTATTTATAGATGGGGGAACGGGTGTGTTGGCTGCAAGGGTCAGTGTTGGGGTTGATCAGAGAACCAGGATCAGGAGGCCTTAATTGGTGTTGTTTGCTAAGTCAGTGTTTCGCAGGACAACTACGTTACGGTGGCCACAGTTTTGATCCTGGACACGGCTTCTCTAATTTTCTCTACAATTCTGTGAAATTGTCACGGATTAAGGGTCCGTATTAATTTCACAAAATTCCGTGAGACCATGTTGCATAAGAGAGTAGAAATATCGAACTAACACTCTCCAGCAACTTCTTGTAATCAGATTGGGTATCTATGACTTTATATCGGGCCCTAAGCAGAATTTGATTTGGGGGCCCCCTTCCACCACGCTGAGTCACCTGTGCACTCGATTTGGGGCCCCCTGTTTGATCAGTCTGTTAAGAATGAAAAGGCTCAGCGACATGCAATTGAAGGAACCATGTGAGCGCCCCTCACCATCAACTAGGCAGGGTGAGCTGGTAGGGGAGGAAAAAGAACATTCACGTCATGTCTGTTTTGCTTCTGACCCCAATCATACTGTAAAAAGTGTGACATTTAGGGATTTAGCAAACTGAAAACATGGAAGAAATCCTGCATGTTATCTATAACGTTTTTCTAAGAGCACCCAACCCCCCTAGTGGTTCTCTTCTTTAAGCCATATCTCAGCAGGTGTGGATATGACAGAATTCACAGGCACCTTACCTGCACACAAGCAGTAATTTGCACCTTGGCAAGCTTATTGTGTCTGACTACTTACCGTGCGAACCCCAAAAATCTAATTTTAATGGTTAATCTAGAAACCTTTCAAAAGATATTTGAAGATCGTTTTTGAGGTGAATAAAAAAAATAGGAGGCACAAGTGTGTCCAAAGTGTTCCACCACTGTTTAAATTTGATCAGTTGGTAAATTTTTAGTCCTCTGCTTGCTCAGATATTATTTCTTTACTTTGTCCTTTTCATCAGAGTTTGAGCATTTGCAGTGGATGTGTTAGAAAGCAAGTAAACTACAGATCAGCAGTGAATAATATGACTAAGAGATATTTGAGGTGCGTCTGTTTGAGAATGTGTGCCTTTGTGTGTCTTTTGTGTGTCTGTGTGTGTCTTTGTGTGCAGAGCAAGTAATCAACAAGTCGGACGAAGTGACAAGGTGGTAAAATGTATGTATTGTGAAATAACAAAGGCTGTGAACAGAGATGACAGGAGACGGTGAGGATCTAAATTCCACGCGCTGCCGACAGCCTGCAGCAGTGCGCTCTAAAGACTGCTCAGACAATTTTTGGGGGCTGACCACAACACCAGACAATCGTAATAACCCACAAAAACAAGCAACTCAAGACACAGATTGTCCATCTGAGACCATACAGAATAGCTATTTAATTTTACTACCCATTTCCATGACAAATGGACAAACTAGAAATGAACATTGCCTTTTCAGTGCTGAGTTTTCATTTGATGTGTCAGCATTCAGGAGTTGGTCATGAAAGGGACATTGTTGTGTTACTTCACATCCACAGAAAGAGCTGGGAGTGGTTTGTTATTGTAAATCACACTCGAAACACACTTGAGGTTTAGTGACCGTGCAGCGGTAGCTCCCCTACTGCTCACCACACCAGCACCTCCACCAGATCCCTGGCGCCTAGGGCTTTGATCTCATACACACTAGGCATTCTTCCTAGTGCCATCTCACTCCCCCCATGTTTATTATTAGCAGACAGGAAGGTCCTGAGCACCTCTCCACCCCAGTCAGCCAGACGTACGTTTCCACAGTCATCTTCCCTGCCGCCGTTCAGTTAAGTCATGGTCTCTTCCTCCTGAACAGGACGAAGGAAGGCAAGGACTGAGGAAAGGTATCGGGCAGAAATGGAATCCCCGGCGGAGGGTCAGGGAGCATCAGGCCAAAAACCAAAAGGATGTT
>JACXGM010007553.1:19618-30632 GCA_016801145.1 Umbra pygmaea
CTTGGCTCTTCCTTTCTTCAACCATGGTAGACAGTCTAGTGACTTGGCTCTTCCTTTCTTTAACCATGGTAAACAGTCTAGTGACTTGGCTCTTCCTTTCTTTAACCATGGTAAACAGTCTAGTGACTTGGCTCTTCCTTTCTTCAACCATGGTAGAAAGTCTAGTGACTTGGCTCTTCCTTTCCTTTACGATGGTAGACAGTCTAGTGACTTGGCTCTTCCCTTCTTTAACCATGGTAAACAGTCTAGTGACTTGGCTCTTCCCTTCTTTAACCATAATAAACAGTTTAGTGACTAGGCTCTTCCCTTCTTTAACCATGGTAGACAGTCCAGTGACTTGGCTCTTTGATCTCAGTTAGTTGAGTGAGAGGCAAGAAAGCGATACAGCTGTCAGCAGACGTTTATTAAAAAGCTATTTTTAATTGTGGACTGTTTATTTAAATTGTTTAAAAAGAACATGCAAACTTGAGCAGAGATTAATGTTATTGGTATTTTGGTAAAGCTTCACTTACTCTAGGTAATTTGTTTAGAAGTTTTTGGGTTAGCTGACATTAGTTTCAGTCAAGCAGCTGTCCACTAGTCAGGGGACATGATGACATGTTCAGCTGAGCATCAAACCATCCGCAGATCCATGCAGTCAGACATGCAGTCATTTGAGACCTTTCCTATCTATCCCCCTTTAATCAGGTAGTAGAAGCAGGGTACAGACCCCTCTGATTGGCCAAACAGTTTTTGGGGGGAGCTACGGGCCATACCAACAAGGGAGCGTGGGTACAGCACTGTGGGTCTTGTCCGACTATGAGGTGTGTACCCACAAGACAAACTGGAGCTCAACTTGTCAGAGGAGGAAGACAGCAATACGCAGGAGCAGCGTGGCTGGGGGGCGATTGGGCGAGCTACCCTGCGGAGGCGCTGGTATGGTGCTGGAGAGAGGACTAGGTTGAAGCGGACTACGTCAGTGATGGGTGCACTGTATCGTCTGTTCATCCAATGAACCTCATTTCACCACTGAAATATTACTGGGTCCTTCAGGTATTTGATAAATAGAAAATTGCTGATCCAAACACCCAATTATTTATAAATGAAAATCATGGAAATTGTCAGGGGTGCCTAAACTTTTGCATACAACTGTAAATACACAAACACTATGGTCACAAGAGGTAGGCCTGCTTATTGTACATAGATTTTTCAAACAAACAACTGGAGGTAGGGCTTTCTCTTCTAGAGCCCCATTACTGTGGAATGACTTACTGATACATGTTAGAGGCGGAGGATCAGTTACTATTTTTAAATAATTACTCATCTCTTTGGTAGGGTCTAAAACTGAGAGCAGTCTGGGTTTTTAAAACATAAAATTAAACATGCGATATGGCTGGTAGGCTACTGATGTGAGAGAGGGGTCCTGCGTGGTAGCTCTTTTTTAAGCTTGCCTGTCATATTAAACTTTAACTTAAATCATATTTTAGGGCTGGCCGCTATTACAACCACCTGTACAACCCCTCAGGATTGTGCCTAGTTTGCTATAGTACAGGCTTCATTTTTTTGGCTGAAGGATGAGTATCAATCTGTATTCTATGCTGAAGTACTGCTGATTTATTGAATGCTCCATCTAATCTATTTGGTGTCCAGTTGAATCCTAGGATAAACCACTTTGACTTTGACTTTGGATGATGACCGGAGTCCTTGAAACACAACACAGAATTATCCGGCTTGATGATGACTTTGTCACTGCCCACAGCCCACCTGGCTGTCCTTGTTCCTATATACCTGGTGGTGCAGCCAATCTCGATCTGTCATCAATACTTTCATTGAACCGACTGAAATACTCCGATCCATTGGAGTATTGAAAAAATATTTATCTTTCGGTGCCAAATTTTGGCCCAAAAGCGTCTGTGAGCCAATAATCATGTGGCATACTTGCGTGTAAGGACCTAATGTTGCCGGCAATTGGCTAACGCAACTTAAAACACGTCATGTGAAAGAAACCACCACCACGCGGAGGATTTCTGAAGATACTCACAGTTGTATACCGTTTATAACGTTATTCTTTGACCAGGCAACATCTTTCTTTTTCTGAGGCAACGTTAAGGTTCCACATTTTAGAAATACTTGACAGATGTAATTTCACTACTTAAACTGAACACAGAGGTTTACTATTGTCGTTAAAGCGATCGACAATCGAAACTAAATTATTTTCCCCATAACATTGACTACTCTATCTATGTTAATTTGTGCTGCTAGTAGGTTGCTGTAGTTAGCTCTGTCTATTTCCCCCTACACATAAGCCTCTGCGCTGGTCCACTCTGATGTTAGGAATAGGAAGACCATACCAGAAAGTGTCAATCCCTTCACATTGGCAGCAAGAGGGAAAATGTCCAAGGAAAGATAAGATCAGTGCTACAGAGTAGTCACAGGGGTTATTGTTTGCTTACTTTTTCGAAAGAGGAGGCCCCATGGTGGAGGTGAGCAAGCTATTGATATGAAGGGAGTTTTATTTTGTAAAGGTAGTTTGTTAATATAGCCTCTTTTAGCCTGGATAACATTTTTTACTGTTATTGTCATTAAAAAGAATGAATCCATTATATTGTTATGTTTTGTGCTTTACTGATACACAATTATGGTGGAAAATATACGTTTTGGTTTACTGTATTTTGTTGATAATGGATTTAA
Source organism: Umbra pygmaea (assembly GCA_016801145.1). NCBI lineage: Eukaryota > Metazoa > Chordata > Actinopteri > Esociformes > Umbridae > Umbra > Umbra pygmaea. The sequence goes on from JACXGM010007553.1 coordinate 22,289, forward strand.
AAACATATGGTATCGAAAAAAGTATTGTTAAGGAACCGATATCGAAACTAAGGTATCGAAATTGGCACCGGATCAAAAAATGTTGAACAATGCCCAGCCCTACCACTGAGTGCAGTAGGCCTTGATCACCTTGCCAGTGTCAGAAGCCCTGCCCACCACACCAGGACTGGAGGCCCTGCCCACCACGCCAGCACTGGAGGCCCTGCCCACCACGCCAGCACTGGAGGCCCTGCCCACCACGCCAGCACTGGAGGCCCTGCCCACCACGCCAGCACTGGAGGCCCTGCCCACAACGCCAGCACTGGAGGCCCTGCCCACCACACCAGGACTGGAGGCCCTGCCCACCAAGCCAGCACTGGAGGCCCTGCCCACCACGCCAGGACTGGAGGCCCTGCCCACCACACCAGCACTGGAGGCCCTGCCCACCACGCCAGCACTGGAGGCCCTGCCCACCACGCCAGCACTGGAGGCCCTAACAACCATTCCAGAGCCGGAGGTCCTGACCACCCCACAAGTGCCAGAGATCCGCCCCCTATGGCTGAGACTGGGCTGTGCCCCCTATGGCTAAGGTCGTGGCTCCGCCCCCTACGCCGAAGACCTACAGCACCGCCCCCTCAGAAGGTGTTGACTGGACCTCAACCGCTGCGCCGCCCCTAGTGTCAGCACTTGTGCCCCCCCTTCAGTGGTTTTTGCAGCAGGAGATGCTCCTCATTATAATGCTATTCATTATAACCATGAGAGACTTGAGACTTGACTTGGACTCCATCTAGAAGACTTGAGACTTGACTTGGACTCTAGCTAGAAGACTTGAGACTTGACTTGGACTCTAGCTAGAAGACTTGAGACTTGACTTGGACTCTGCTAGGCAGTGTTGCATTATGTCAGCATACTCTTCTTGATGGTGTCCCTGTAGAAAACGGTGAGAGCTCTCTTGGACAGTCCAAAAGGGATTCAGCCTCCTAAAGTTGAACAGACACTGCCGTGCCTTTTTCTACAAAATGGGTATGTGCAGTGACCAATCCAGTCTCTCAGAGATGTGGACTCCAATGAACTTGAAATCAGTGACCCTCTCAACAGCATTTCCATTGATAAGAAGTTTAGTGTGTTCAGGATTTCTCATTCTGTAGTCCACAGTCAGTTCTTTTGGATGTTTTGACATTGAGGGAGATGTTGTTAACTGTGCACCATGCCGCCAGTGCATTAACCTCCTCTCTGTAGGGCGACTCATCATCGTTGGTGATCAGGCCTACAACTGTAGTGTTGTCAGTGAACTTGATGATCCTGTTGGAGCTGTGGATGGCTACAAAGTTGTGGGTGTCCAGAGAGTACAGGAGGAGGAGGCTGAGTACACAGCCCTGTGAGGCCTCTTTGTTGAGAATCCTTGTACAGTTGGAGTTTGGAGGGCCGTTGCCGAGTAGGGTGCACGTTGGGTATTGTAGTTTTTATGTGAGGGAATATGTGCCACCTCCACTGCAGTGTTTTAAATGCTAGCGTATGGGGCATGTGGCTGCTTTGTGTAGAGGGCAGGGCAGGTGTGCTAGGTGTGGGGGTCCACATGAGTATGGCAAGTGTGGGGTAGGGGACAAGGTGAGGTGTTGTAATTGTGGCGGGGAGCACAGTGCTGCGTTTCTGGGGTGTATGGTTCAGAAGAGGGCAGCAGAGGCACAGCGGGTTAAGGTGGTGGATAAGGTCACTTATGCTGAAGCAGTGCGGAGAGTGGAGGGCCTTGAGTTGGGTGTGCTGGTGGAGAAGGAGCGGGATGTAGGCCTGGTGTCAGAGGAAGGTTTGGGGGTTCACGAGGTGGTGTTGTCTGAGACGTGTAAGCATGAGTGTATGGTTGGTAAGGAGTCATTTTTGGTGAGCAGTGTTGAGTTTTTGGCGTTTCTGTGTAGTGTGGTAAATATCTGTAGTCAGGTTAAGGGAAGAAATGCTAGGATAGATGTTGTGGTGGGTGCTGCTAGGGCGTTTATGGGTGTTACGGACGTCACAAGAGAGATGATTCATGAGTTTATGAAGGTGAGGGGGAGGGTAGATTGTGGGATGTGGGGTAGTGGGCTGTTTTTCCATTTCTCAGGGTGGTGGGTTGCATTGGGTGGGCAGTGACCGGCCTCACACTCCGATACAGTTGGTGGCAGTATACTGTATGCAACTTAAGTCGGTTGCGATCCGCCATTAAACTCATAGAAGAAGTAGGCGCTAGTCATTATTACATTGTCACTGTGTCATTCTGCTAATGTCCAGGATTGTATTTGTAAGTAGGGTGCAGGGTTTGTATATATTTTGAGTTCAGGAGTACGCTCTATATAAATAGCTTATGCATTCTATGCCACCAGAGAGCATAGCACCAGTTATATTCGTTGTGCCTCCTATGTTCTCAGTTATGAGTACGCTCTGTATCAGGTCTTCTCTCTATTTAGCATATGTCATTCTAATTATATACCATTGTGCAAACTCGCTGCCATTTTATATTGGCTCTATTTCTGTACCTCCTGGACCGCATTCATCATAGAACTATTACAACATCTACTCTTGACTGGTCTCCCTTCCTCTCTACACCTACACTCTCGCATGGCCGCGGGAACTAGGGGTGCTGAGGGTGCTGCAGCACCCCCCGCTGACAGCACGTGAATTTAAAATAAATTTATTTTAGTTTTTCAGACAGTTTTTAATTTTCCACCTTTCTTCATAAAGTTGTTCAAAATAAAATGTTGTTTATAATAGAATATATATATTTAGAATATTATATTTCTTTACAAATCTGTCAGAATTTAAAAAAGCAAATCTAAAAATGAATCGGAGTCTGATAGTTGTTGATGGTCTAACTTCCAGCACCTCAATAATCTGTTTAACGTTACTTGGTTCAGAAAATGAGCGGGATGTGGTTGATGGCGCTAGCAGCAGGACTATCGGTAAGACTCTATGTGCCCCCCCAAACATTGAGCTCCCCCCCAGGGTCCAACGTTAACTATTTTCTCACTGACCCGGACTGAGTTATTACTCGCCCATATTAAATTTGGTAAAAATAAATAAACATCTGTGTGTCTTTTCATAAATGCAGGGATAATTGTCAGTGTATGTGACCATAAAACGACATCCATTAATGTATTTTCCCCTCTTCACAACATGGTACGTGAGACACAACTTCAACTTCAACTTTCAACTTTATTGTCACATAATTACAAGTATACACAAGTAATCAGTGAAATTAGCCATCAACCCGTCCAAGACAATCACCGGGTAGACAGGACAGGACAGGAAGACAGGAATTAGAAAACAATACAGCATTACATGAGGAAAGATGAGGGGAAAAAAAAAGAGAGAGACATGTACAAAGGCTAATTTTGTGCATCTCAAACTAAGTGCGGCTGAGTTCACACATTTTGTGAAGTTCCCGAATAACAACAAAATGACCAATAACGGGAGTTCATTAGTAACCAGTGATCTATGATATGAATAGAAATAATAGAACATTATTAATTAACTAGTTAGTTATAAACTCCCACTACCAGGTTATTTAGGTTGTTAGGAACCTCCCAAAATTGTGTTTATTTATTTACTTGGGACAGTGCACATTAATCAACAATCTTACACTTTTGTACAGACTGTAAATGAGCCAGATTATAGCATAGATGCTAATTTCCATCTGTAGTCCCAAACCTAACCTGCATGTTTTTTGATGGTGGGGGAAACCGGAGCACCCGGAGGAAACCCACGCAGACACGGGGAGAACATGCAAACTCCACACAGAAAGGCCTGGGATGCCCGGGGTTCGAACCCAGAACCTTCTTGCTGTGAGGCCACAATGCTATCTACTAGGCCACCATGCAGCCCCTGGATGGGTAACCCCAGACGCAATTAGTTGGTAAAGCCCACAAATTACTGCATCTAGCTACATGTTTCCTAGGATTGGATAAAATGAACAATAAATATTGTCAGGATAATTTGAGATCTTTCTTCTTTGTGATTTTTCCAGTTTTTCTTTCCTTTTCAATTCACTTTAATTCTGCCTTTGTTGGTAGCTCTGCAACTCCTTGTACAAATCTATGGGATAACAAGGGGTTCACCCAACCACAACGCCCCGGCTGTCGATTATTTTTGCACTGTTCACCCAACACAGAGGACTTTAGTCGGATCGCACAGGATGATTACGCTCACCAACAATACTTCTGCGATTTAATTTACAGGTGCCTTTAAACTATGTAGAATAATATATACGTGTATCACAATAATTTAAACAACCTTTTCATGGAATTCAAAGGATTTAGAAGTAGTAAATATAATGACTGCATTTAAGAATATTTTTTACATACTACATTTACATTGGTAACACTTTATTTTGAGAGTCCAAAAAGTGTATCTGTAGATGCTCTACAGATTATATGCAGACTATCAACAACATTTGAACAATTACCCTAACCCTAATCCTAACCTTAACCCTTCCCCTAATGTTAAGCCTAACCATAACCATTAACCTTAAACATATTCTAAACTTATCCCTACCCTTAAACTACACAATTAGTTGCTTATCAACAGATAGTTTGTTGATAGTTTGTTGATAGTCATATCATCAACAAACTATCTGTAGAGCACCTACAGATGGAATTTCGGACTCTCCAAATAAAGTGTAACCACACATTTTATTACATTGTTATGATATACGAAGTGACCCATACAATGTGCCAAACATAATCTGCCACATGAAGAGGCAGTGCAGTATATGACAGTATAGCAACAGCTGAGAAGATTTGGATCTGTGGTGACCTGGTTCACCTCACACAAACTTCTTTCTCAAATTCTCTCTACTACAATACATACACACAGACACACACACAAAAAATAATATAACTTTGTATGTATAAACTATATTCTTTTAATTTTTCTATCAAATTTCCTAGTGTCCCACTTTAGGAAATGTGGTTTCGAAAAGTGGAACAGCATAGTAAGCCTAATGTGGGACAGTGGTAAAGTCAGTCAAAAATGTGTTGTGTGGCATGGTTTGTGGGACAGAAATGGTAATTTACAGTTTTATGTGTTTTTAGTTATTTGTATGCCGTTACTACAGCTGTTTAAGGTCATGGGAAACTCTTAATCTATGGTTGGTGGCAGTTTGAAGGCTTTTTGTGATATTGTGTGTGTGCACATGCAAGTGTGTGTGTGTATTAAAATAAAAAAATAGCTCTGAATGTCAAACCTCAGTAGAAAACCAATAAAGCCAATCCACTTTATCTTATTCATCTAAAGATGAGTTCAATTAAATGTATTTCAGATAACAATGGTAAAGGTGTGAAATGACAGAGAGAGATTGTCAGACACATAGTAAGAGGAAGAATCAGGGAAAAGTTGAGAGAAAGAAACTAAATCAGGAGCCAGGACAGGATGAATGGAGCCTTAGAGGAGTATAGGCAAATCATTAAGATTGGTGGAGTCTGGTGGTTTTTAAAAGAGACTGTTAAGTTTGTATTTTGTTTGTGAAGCAAAATAGAAAACATTAGGCCAAATGGTCTTAAATGTTTGTACTGTAACTGAAGTTCACAGTGTGTTAATGAATTCTGACAAGGTTTAATCTAGCATAAAGTTTGTTAAAGCTGTAGGATGTTGTTTTTTTTAAGTCGTGAGATATCATATTTTGCCTTCAAGTAGGTCTAGGCTATGCCTGATGTGATTTTTGTTTGTCTGTTGTTAAGTAAAATTAACTAGAGAATAGTTTCTTAATGTCTTATCACTATAATAAATGCATCAGAATATTTTATTATTTGTCTGATGTTAAATGATCTATGTTTCATCCACCCATAAACAAGAGAATTACTAACTTACTATTTTACTATTATGAATCAAGATGATTTGGGCTTTTTTTAGACTAATCATAGACTAATCATTGTCCCACATTAGGAAGCTGCAGATTGTTCTAGACAGTTCGCACAAACTAATATGTCTAAAATTCTTTTTCTGAATGTGTTATTTGCATTTTCTGTTTTGATTTGATTAGAGAACATCCTGGGGTATGTAAAATGGTATTGTGTGTATGTAATGCATTGGCTTTATATCGCAATATGTCACAAAAGTCTGAAATCCAAAAATTGTCCCACATTAGGGCAGTTCACCCTATAATAACTGAATAACAGTGTCGGTGCTCAATACATTTATTTTTGACCCACATAAACTGTTATTTCAATTAAATAATCACATAACTTTTAGTCCTGCGCTAATGCATACAACGTTTTGATTGGTTTAAACAAACGAGCGTTCAAATATTATTGGTCAAAAAGACGACACCAGTATTGCCAAAGGAGGGAGAAGGAACCGCATATGACAAACATAGATTTTATTTTGAGATAAGCTAAAATTAAAGCAGGGGAGGGACATATATGACGAGCAAACCTTTTAATACGAGACTTAAATGGCAAAATTGAGCACTGGCCCGACGTTAGTTCTTACTGGCCCCGGGCCAACGTGCTGAACCCTGCCCCCCCCCAGCAACCCCCTGATAAAAGATGTTCCTGCGGCTATGCACTCTTGTGACAATAATCAAGTAATTTTTATGTCAAAACACATCAACCTTTTTTCTGCTTTTATGACAGTGAGAAAAGTACAGGCAGCAGAGTAATGGACAATAAATGGACGAGGAAGATATGCGGAATAGGAGAACAGGGAAAGTGAGTAAATGCATTTGACACAATCGGCACAAGGGTTGTACTAAGTAGAGAAACATGTCTGTATGTTTGGTGATACAGCTAAACAAAAGAAATGTAATCTCACTGGTGGTTAGGGCATCAGATTGGTGTTTATTAGGCCCCTGGTTCAATCCCTCGACTACCAAGGTGAAGGTCTTTTCATTCTGTCTGTGAGCACGACAGTTAAACCTTGCGAGATCCTCTCATGCCAGCTCCAGCAGCTCCCTGTTTCCCATACCGGACACTGACAATTCCCAACAGGGTTGCCAGGTCAACCAGAAAATTCTATCCCAATGACTGCTCAAAAACAGCGCAAAATGCCTTAAAACTAGCCCAATTTGTTTACGTTGCCACTGAGTTAATAATTCCAATACTTTTTCCCGCAATGCGCTTTTTTTACACTATTCTCTTAATTTCAAAATTTTTATATGTTCATTCCACAACATGGTTACATCTTGCCTTTAATCATCTCCAGGTACAGTGACAGAGACAAATGGAAATACAGAGATGATCATGGGATGAGTTTGAGGATCAGCAAGAATGAGAGTACAGATGTATCGCAACTTAACTGAACAATAACTGAACTTTTGACAATAACTGAACTTGCTGTTCATCTATATCCACAGCACATTTCTCCTGGTGTTTACTGCAACAATTTACTTTTTTGAATCTATACAAATTATTTTATTATTATTATTTGTAAGTGTTTTAAATAAAAATTTAAGTTTTTGCTATCACATACGCTTATTGTGCTTTACTGTCATCGGCTGGGATGCTCCTAATCCATTCCATTAAACCCTTTTCTTTTTCCTAGTATTTGCAATATTTTCTTCCATATTTTGTCAATTTCCCTGACATTCAGAAAATTAAATGGTGTTTAGGTGTCTAGTAGCTATCCTAGTAAACACGATTTGTCTTCATAAACATGTTTTTTCTTCTTCACGTTTCTATAACGTACTGTGATAAACTCTGATTTCTACTTTCTGATGAATGTTCTGTTCTGAAGAACCAACAGATTTAACAAATGGTGCAAAAACAAGCTTTTTACATCGTTTTGTAGGCACTAAACCAATCAGATCAATTATCATAACGTTTGCGCCATTCGTGCCCATGTTGCATTTTTCTGTTTCGCTCGCCCTGAATATGCACGTAGCAGTCTCTCTCTCTCAAAACGATTTACACTCTCCCTCTCTTTAATACACACCACACGCAGTAGCTCCTCCCATACCTGGCACAGGCTGCAACATATACAGCCTTTGTCACATAAATTTATTTAAAGGAAAACGCTGTGGATGTTTAAAAATAGCCCCAAAAACCGCAACCCGCGACCAATATATTTTCTACCGCCAAATTTATTTAAAAATAGTCCAATTTGGCTAGAAAACCGTGGACATGGCAACACTGATTCCCAACATCCCCACTCACCTGAACACTTCCCACATCACAGATTCCAATCACTGGAATTCTAAACACCTGTATCCAGTTCTCTGTCTGTACACCTGGATTCTGATGTATCCAGTTCTCTGTCTGTACACCTGGATTCTGCTGTATCCAGTTCTCTGTCTGTACACCTGGATTCTGATGTATCCAGTTCTCTGTCTGTACACCTGGATTCTGATGTATCCAGTTCTCTGTCTGTACACCTGGATTCTGATGTATCCAGTTCTCTGTCT
>JACXGM010007554.1:0-24545 GCA_016801145.1 Umbra pygmaea
CGACTAGCGGCTTGAGCTCAAACAACGCTAAGAGAGAGCTACGAATGGTCCAGACCAACCTTACGAAAGTATGACTTACAGAAGATATACTTAGCGTACGAACGTTTCGGGAACCGTGCCATTAGGTTAAGAGAGAGGTTAAGGAATAGGTTAAGAACTACTTAGCGATAAGAACGTTTTGGGGAACCGGGCCCAGGACATTAAAAGCAAGATATCTAGACTCAGACATTGTTTTGAAACTACAAAACCTAATTTGAATGGGTTAAAACATTCCTTTATGAAGCTAAATACTTTATTTCGTAGTGTGCTATGGCACAGTGGGCTCTGTTGGTGGGCGGGGTTCGAATCCACAGCACTCCAGCTATGCCCGGGGGCGTTAAGGGAAAATTGCTACAGTGCAGCCCGGGGTAGATGGGTACAGTAAGTAGTTAAACACAATTTCCTCAACACATCGCTCTCTTGTGATTCCATGTGTGCAGGTTTGGTGCCTTGTTGATTCAATCACAGTTGTATAGTTGGCGAATCTATAAATCCTCCCACATACGTTAAGGATCGGACAGCTACACATGCTTGGAGGAAGCATGTGATCAATCTTCAACCATCCTACATCTGCAACAAAATGCTGACGTGACCAGGGCTTACTGTAAAAGGAGTTGGGCACGACAAACTGGGAAAGAAGATAAACAGGAATAAAAGGAATATATTTCAACTCAAATGTATTTTCTATTCAGTCACAAATGAGAGAAAATTGTCATTTACATTAAATTAATTTAAAGTGATTTATAATACTAAGATTCTAGTTTTGAAAAATGAATCAAAACAAACAGAAAAAACCCTTTCTACCCGCCCTGACCTCAGGTTGAGAATAAAGACTGAATTAGTGAAAATGTTATATTAATGATACCATAGCATACAACGAAATAACGGAGAGTAGTTTATATTTTATTTTACACAAATGATTCTGTCCTTTTGCCCCAATGATAAGCTAATTCACTTATCATGGAGGTCAGGATACAGAAGCCGCCTGCTCACACCCTCCAGGAATTCAGTTTGACACCTCTTAGTTAGACCTTCTAACATTCCCTGCTAAGTCTCTCACCTCTTTGGTCCATATGCCTACCGTCCAATTAAATGGAGAAACCTGTTTCTACGGCAGCGGAGGCAGGACCAGGGCATCAGCATGCTCAGCATGCTGCCTTACACCAGACATTCTCAACTTGTCCTGACAAAAATTAATGTTCCATTCTCAAATACGACACAACCCTGCACCATTCTATTGCTGTGGGTCGGCTGCTACTGTACAGTATGTGTGTTTATAATCTGTTTACAGTTACAATTAACACGGAGGTAGTTGCCTTTTCGTTTTCTCTAAAGACACTTAATGAGTGTCGGGTCCAATGTATTAGTTCTTTGGGCAGTCAGCGATATTCTAACGAGGTGGTATTAAACAGAATACGGAATAATCCTCCCAACATGGGCATGGCAATGCTTATTAACGGGTTTTGTTGGCATAATTAGATGTTCTACACTGATGTTGTGGGAATAAGTGAAGCAATGCCAGCATGTTGATATACAGTATATTTTAATAACGTGCTTGCAGATTTCTTTTGCAATGATATTTGTCTGAAGTTTGATATGCATGATTGCCAAACATGATTAAATGCTGAGAGATGTATAGTCCATCATTTCTGAAATCATCAATTGCAATCTGAATACAAAAAATATCTAAATATTGCACCATAACAGAAAGTGTTTAGATTTCCAGGATTAATAGATTGCTCAAGAATCTGGAAACATGTTTACATACCATAGATATCTTTAGAAAACAAACTCTTTAACATTGTACTATTACACTTACAATCAGTGGCAGCCAATTTTCATTTATGACAATATTCTAAACCATTCAAGTCTGTCTTCGCTAGTGGACCTAAGCTAACAGCTACATATTAATGCCGTGATCAAATCCCAAACATGCACAGTTGAGTTTACTGTTGGGAAACGTTGTAGCGCATACAGCAAGCCCTGCTGTGACATAAGCTTGAGCTAATGACTGATGAACTCTTTGACATGGAAATGCATTGACATGCACCCAGGGGTATGGACTAAAGACCTTCTAACAAGCTCTTCCACATTCACAAAGGGCCATATTAAATCCACATTTTGGCACCGATCCTAATTACAGCGAGCATACCTGAAGCTAAGAGCCCCACTCTAACCCGACTGAACTCCCGGTCCCCAGTGTCCAGCATGATATATGAAATGCAGGATTCAAATAAGGAAGAGAGCAATTACTGTGGAAGGAAGATCCTTTACTCTGAAAAACGCCTAAATTCAGAGCCCTCGCCTTACCGTAATGACTGCATTTTGCTTTTCAGGAATTTACGAATGCTCTGGACAAGCCCCTATTAAAATCCTGTTTAGAGCCCTGAATAAAAGCAAGGTTATCAGAAAGGGTGACTATACTCTACTTTACAATTGTTTACATTTAAAAGAGCTTGTTATATGTTCTCTGATAGCTTTGTCTTTCCTGTAAGTATGTGTAGAGAAACACTAGAAGCCTATACCTTTTTCCAGCTTGAATACGACTCTGATTTGCATGCAAAGTTCAACAGAGCCTTATTGTAACATAGTCACAGAATCCACAGGTTTATTTTCAATATAGCGACACGGAGTTCAACAGTTGTTGTCCCCTAGTGAGCACCTGTAACACACTGGACTAATCAGGACCCATCCCTTTATTTGTAATGCAGCAAGGCTCTACATCAGGATATTGTGATCACAAAGCCATTCACCTTTCTAACACTGGTTGGATTTGATGTGAGACCTAGAGAAATTTGAGAATTGTGTTCTCATTAGAGCCTATTTAAAGGCCTGATTGTAATGATAAATGGTGGGTAACTTGAAAACCCTTGAGCAGGTACATAAGTGGCCATCCAATCTCTTGGCAGGAGGTGGTCCATTGTTCAGTGATGACCTGCTGTATTCAACAAGACAAAATTTTGCCTCTGATTTCAAAGGACTTTCCACTTTTGCCAGTTAGTTGCCTATCACACTTCTTACATTACTGAAAAGTATATAGGCAAAATCCTTTATACTGCACTTGGGAAAATCAATTATTTTCCTCTAACACAATGCATTTTCCATCCATCTACTCTCTTCCTGTTTATACCTATACCAAGCCATCAAGAGCCTTTGTGTCTGTGAGCCACAGGATAGCTCCCTGCTTTGATCACAGAATTCAATCTTTTTTCCCAATCAGAAAAAGTAAAACCTCACACCACTGCAATGCTTGGTTAGATAAATCTCTGTACCTCGTCTCTCTCTTGTTTCGTTTTCAGCCCAGACCCCCCGTTCCTCACATTAAAGGCTGCAGATGGCCAGAGGAGATTTAGAAACTGCAATCCATCAATGTTACGTGTAGGGCATTTGGACAGCCCCCCAAACCACTGCTCCAGCTGGACTGGCCTGGTTCTGGACTGACTTGGCCAGGTTTGGCCCAGTTTGGCCTAATTCCCTGCTGCATCCCTTTGAAGTCAATTCACAGATCATCCCACAGCCCCTCAGATCACATGTTCTCCTCCTCTTGGGTATCCTTGGTGATTGGGAGATAAGACAAACCTCCCAAAGACATGGAAAGGCAACAATCTTGACCAAATATAGATTCATATTTTCTTTTCCCCCATTGGTAGGTAGTCACCTTCACTAAAATTGCAAGAACTTTACAGTATGTGACAAAAATCTAGATTGTGGTAAATTGTCTGTGTTTATTCAATATTAATAAATAAACCAAAAGGTTTTGTGTTAACCTTTGAACTGACTGCTTGACAATGATCCCAAGAAGCATATTCATCATATGAAGTTATATTTATTAATATAATACATTATTTTTTTCTCCACTAAAAAATAACAAACACCTGTTTTACGTGGTGTGCAAGGTCATTGTCAATCATTTTCCATTTTTCATCCTTCCTCATGTATGTGGCCATGTGGTTGAAAAATACATCTTTTTTGGAGGGGGTTGTGTGCATTACATCCAGTCTGTGTACGACTTTCCTGGATTGATCATCTGTGATGCAGCACTTACAGACAGCAATACAGCTGTTTAGTGTGATCGACACAGATTGAGATTGGTTCTGCTGAATAAGAGATGAATCTCATGTCACCAACTCAGTACGCCCACAGAAATATCATTTTCTACATGATCTAAGCTTTCAAATACACCCTGATTACAAGGAAGGCGGAATATGCCAATGTAATACAGTGAAAGCAACTTCCAGAGTATACAGACTGAATCAGTCAGTTTTCACCAACTCTCATTCGTGATACTCAATGTGATTAGAAGAGCAGCATGGACAGTAACACAGACTTGTTGTGTGTTTAATACCCATGCTTACAAACCAATTAAACATGTCAATTAACAACAGTGCAACACAACATCACAAGAAATAGTCACAAATAGGGTTTAAGAAAATTGTCACATACATACAAAAAATATTTTTTTTTGTGTATATGTGATGATTATTTTAGCGCTCCAATGGTAGAAGACATTTGTGTATATGACACGATTTAGTAAATTTTTCAATGTATAACATGAAGGATTAATGATTGTCAGATTTGGTTTGGGAAAGGTTAAGTTTAGGGTTAAGTTTAGTGTAAGGATTATGGGTATGGTTACGATATTAAGTAAAAACTAATGTGTTATTATTTAGCATAACGATTTGCAATTTAAGCTCCACCCTCTTCCTGGTTCAAATAAACCAATCATATTCCTTTCTTCTGGCATCTGAAGACATCTAAAGAAAAAAATTAATTTTTTGAATTTCTAATATGCAATTTGTGTCTATTTCACGAATTCCTGTGATACTGTGCTGAACAATATGTCTAATTTACATGTTCCGAACCGCGTCAGTGTCTCTCACAGTATTTAGTTACAGTAGTAAGGAAACATCTTCCTTAGTGGAACAAAGATGAAGGAAAATGTAAAGTCAGATGAGCAGAATGTAAATGACGCAGTCACTCAAAACTGTCAAAGTCAAAACTGACTGTAAAAGTTGAACGCTGTACTTACCATCTCAATCCATACTTTATTCATTCACATTTCACCCAAGGCCTCTCTAAATCAATTATTTAGCAAGAATGGATATGAGTGAGCTATACAAGTCTCATGTGGCCTGGTGTTGGCTTGGAAATAATATTATATTGAATATCCCCCTGTACAGAGAGCACTAACACCCACCATGAAGCCCAGATTCAGCACTCACAAACATGACATGAAACATTCTCAGAAGTAGTTATCCATTAGATCAGATGCATGGTACTGTAACACTATACTGTAGTGTTACAATAGACAATTAACTGCACAGTCTAATTGCTTCACTTCCACCATCTCTGCAGGCATGCACACTGTTACCCCTAAAGCAAACAATTGCTCCAAATCTGGGAAGACGTGTAACCCGTGCCTGGATGCAGCAAAGGCCTGCAACCTTAACAACACCTGTAAGAAGCTGCGGTCAACCTACATTAACACCTGCAACAAAGGAGATCCATGTAACCGGAAGCGCTGCCACAAGGCTCTCCGGCAGTTCCTGGACCGCGTGTCCACCAATTTCAGCCACCAGCTGCTCTTTTGTCCCTGCCAAGACCTAGGCTGCGCTGAACGGAGGAGGCAAACCATCGTGCCTTCCTGCTCATTTGAGGACAAAGTCAAACCCAACTGCCTGGAGCTTAGGAAGACCTGCTGTCATGAACCTCTCTGCAGGTAGGAGACGTGTGTTTGTGCATGCTTCTATACATCCAGGTGCCAATGTGCAGGAATAAGCTGTTGACCTATTTTTCAAAAATGATTATATATTTGACTGCAATTTCCTTCCCCGATAACATTCAATATTCTATACTGTATATCAAAGGTGTGATGTGGCCAAGAAAGTAACTGTTGCCACTCTGAGAGGCACACACTGTTAGAGATAGGATGTAGACATGAGGTTAAATTCAAGGGACAATGTTCAGTTGGGCTGAACAAAACATTAGTGTCTCACTTAGACTGCATTTCTATTAGAATCAATGGACCCTGTTCAATTCACACCTACTTAACCCTGACTTGTTTCCTTGCCATATTTCATAGGAATCAGGAATATGGAAAGCTTAATCATTTCACCCTCCAGAGGTATGAATAAATAGTATGCCCAAAATAAATTGACATATTGTAGACTCTGCACCAATTACAGCAAACAATAAAAAGGTTAGGGTTAGTATTATTTTCGTCACGAATACTGCTGCGTGAAACAAGAAATATTTGCAGAGTTGTAAAGGATGTTTAATAACTAAATAGCACTGAGTTATATACAAATACGGATATGGGGATCAGTACCAGGTTTTTTGCGATGAGACAGCAGGGTCCGTGTGATGATCACGGAAAGACACACGATACACACGTTGTTTTGAGTCTCACACATATGGAACAATTACATGTTCAGAGCTTTGTGATGAGAATTGCATTGTTTGGAGGAAGCATGTGATACATCTTTGACCATACCGCACCGGTGAAGAGTTGCTGATGACAAAGTTTAAAGGGGAATTGAACATGATGAATTAGGTGGAGAAAATAAAACACGGGAATGAAGATATAGTATAATGTACGTAAATTATACCAAGGCACAGCAAAGGTCAGAAAATACTGTAAAAATATATACAGAAGTATATACCAAAGGAGTGCAGCAGTGTAAAAATACTGTAAAATGATAGAGTATATACCAAGGGAGGGCAACAGTGTAAAAATACTATAAAAAGATATAGTATATACCACGGGACGGCAACAGTGTAAGGATACTGTAAAAAAGAAATAGAAAACTGAACAAACCTGTTTTCAATTTGTATGTCCCATGATGTGGCCAGGCTGTAAAATCACCATGAGCATCATGTATAATAATTCACAATATTTGTCCAGGTATTCCATTGAGTAAACAGTGTTATGAAATAATACATATAATAATTTACTTTCAAATATTTTCTAATACAATCTATTTTAAATGGTGTAGGCTAATTGTGTTTCCTTCCAAGTTAATATAATTATGTTCAATCAAAAATTGGCCTGCAACTCAATGCCCCAGTTTTCACAAGCTATACCTTAGCAGATGGTTAAACTATACCTTAGCAGATGGTTAAGCAATACCTTAGCAGATGGTTAAGCTATACCTTAGCAGATGGTTAAGCTATACCTTAGCAGATGGTTAAGCTATACCTTAGCAGATGGTCAAGCTATACCTTAGCAGATGGTCAAGCTATACCTTAGCAGATGGTCAAGCTATACCTTAGCAGATGGTTAAGCTATACCTTAGCAGATGGTTAAGCATGTGACACAATCTTTAAAAAATTGAGCAGTACCAAAGGTGAACTGTGTTTTTCTGTGTACTGAATTCCTAGAGAGGCTGTAGTAAACTACATTATTTAACCCTTTTTGCTTATGTCTTGGACATCACCAGATAACTGAATGTTCAGTAGGCTGTATTCTATTCAGCCTTTTTCCAACTGGGCATACTGTAACAACATGATGGAATTACATTCACTGTTAAAGCTGTACTATGAATCCGTTTTAGCCACTAGTTTTGATTCCCTCACATTTTTCTTATGAGTGTTGGCTAGGTGGTTCAGATATACACAAAACACATATGAGGATAGGAACTTCCTGACACACATGAGTGACACAGACTTTGGCTGTAAGCTATATGTATGTACCCATTTGAGTGAAGATTTGTGCTAAGTTCTGTCTAATTAGGTAATACCTAATTAGGTAATTAACTATATTTGAAGCACCTTTTTGTTTGAGCTTGTCTGGAGAAAAACGTTCTGTACAATCTCTTTAAATAAACAAAGGATTAGATTGAAGCGTGATTCAGTTGGCATGTTGTTTTATTCTGAAGTGTGAGTTTGTCTCTGTGTTTACCACGGTTGGACACTACTGTAATGAACAATTCATGCACTGTCCAATTTTAAAATAGGAGGTCATATTATATAGGGAACAGAGGATGTCAGTTCACATTACACATCTTTAAAGGAAAGCAGTTCACATTATGTTCGAATTGAGGTTCGTCTTGCATGCTCAGTCGAAATAGAAAAGAAACAAATCATTTTCTTTGTGTAAATCTGTGCAGTAGGTAATGGTGTGTGGACAGAATGTTGTTTCTACTCTCTACATTGCGGCCTGCTTTGGTAATCTATGGTCAGGTGAAGTTGCTTAGGGTGACCTTTTAACCCCCCCATGTGTCTGTGTGTCATTATTGAAAAGTATGAAATAGCCTCTTAGAGCTTATTACCTTCATCTGTTGAACGCCCTGTCCAGGTCAAAAGT
This sequence comes from Umbra pygmaea, assembly GCA_016801145.1. Lineage (NCBI taxonomy): Eukaryota > Metazoa > Chordata > Actinopteri > Esociformes > Umbridae > Umbra > Umbra pygmaea. The sequence goes on from JACXGM010007554.1 coordinate 8,345, forward strand.
GCCATCTGTGGATAAAAGATGGGAGTGGTCAGTATGACATAACAAGCCCCTGGAGAAGAAGCTACCGGAGCAGTGTCCGAAAGAACATGTTGCTGACGTGGTTATTCAGATGGGTAGCCCTACTGAATATTCTCCCTGCTTATTCTGTCCACATTAATTGGCCACACAGAGAAGTGTTCTGGTCAATCGTTCACCTGCCACTTCAATATCTCTAACCACATCTCTACTGCCACTGTTCGGATCCATTTAATTAATATGCATTTGTGTCAGCAAGTAAAGGCATTTGTAAAGCAGTCCTGCTTTCCCACTTATTCTCTCCTCCTCCCTTCATTGAACATCTCAGGGCCTCTTCCCCTCCCAGGACGGGTGGAGGCTTAAGTTGAACTCCTAGTATCCCAGATACTAAAACTGCTGCCTGACTCCACAACAGGCTGGTACAACAGCAGCCCCATTTCATTTGAGAGTTGACGAGTGGGGATAGAGAATCGATTCTTGTGTAGCTACTGCAGGAGAGGTCAGTGGTCTGGTCACACCGGTATAGATCTGGGCTTCCAGTATCAGCAGAGTCAGAACAGCAGGGGAACTAAGTAGAGCTGAAGAGCTTTAAAGAAGCAGTAGTCATTGGCCGCTTCCTGCTCTCACACCTGGCTTAACTTCCGTTGTGGATGTTTTCTCCTCAAGCAGGACAAACAGAGCATACCCCCAGTGTTGCCTTGGCCTTGCTGTTGGATGCAGTGTTTACCCTACAGGGACTAAGTCCACTGAGTGACAACTGAGTTATATTTGGATTTGCGATCTGTACACGAGGTCCATAACAGTTGGCCCTGCAAAGCTCACTGAGTCTCATATGTATACTATTGATTGGCCAAAGAATCAATGCAACACTTCTATCTTTGATTTATTTCGTGTTCCTCTTGCTTAACTGTGTGATCTTTGATTGAGTTCTTTGGCCACTAGTTTTCAAAGGAGAGAGCTGAGAGCCTATCGATCACTGCACAGGTAACTTGACCCAGATACTGTAAATCTCGAGACTTTGCTTACAATACTGTGGCCCCCAGTCCCTCCCCAACATCAGGGAGTAAAGCCAGCTATGCTTTATCGGAAACAGAAGTTTTCACTGGAGTAGAAAAAAATGCTGGAAAAAGGAAGGGCATTGACCCAGATGGCATTTCTGAAGATTGTATTAGATATTCTTGGGACACATTGGGTAAGAACCTGAAATTAGATCTGTTTATGTAACTGTTAAAATTAAATTACATATTGAATGGCTGCTTAAGATAAATGTAACTTTTTTAAAGCTACTCTTTAAAACTGTCATATACTCAGACACAACTGCATATTTTAAATATTTGTAGAATGAAAACAGAAATGTTCTCTATTTTAGTGACAGGGGTACAGATTCTGTAAAACTGATAAAATTAATGTAAAATTGATATTTAAAAAATACAAAGTTTTTTATATGTTTATGATTCTCTAGACTATGCAGTGTATTGATACACACAAAAGCACGGCCTAAAATTCATAATTTATACCAAAGTTGGACGTGAGCATACATATTAACAAACACTGTCGAAGCACAACTCGTCGATAAAGTAGATTTTTTTCATTAAAACCTACAAATTACAACTTTAACTCTTATTTTAGCTTTGTAATGTTTCGTCTTTCAAATTTATTGTGGATGCTGGTTTCATTGTCAGGGATCACTATAAATCTGTATGTGATTTTGGGTAAAAAAAAGATAAAAAATGAAATATATTTGCAGAATCTTTCATCCCACATCTCAGCCAGTCAGTTCTCCATGAGTCTAACAAGCTTGTTTGCATACCTCCTGTTGTTTGCTTATCTCCTGTGGTTTGCGTGTCTCTTGGACTCAACTCTAACTCTGCCTTAACTAAAACGTGCCAAGCAACCAAAGCATTAAAGGACACCTTGTAATATTGTAAATGCTGGCTTGCACACTAAACAAACAATATTTTACAGCAGCACAATATTTAATCAGATCTCTGCAAATAGAAGAAAGCACTCTGCTTGTTGGCTGTACTAAGAGAGTTGGGCAGACCCTTTCAATACATGGATTAACGTATTCCCAGCTAGCGCATTGTAATCTCTGAGGGGCCGGATAGAGAAACTGCAATCATAACAGGCCAAGCCGCCTCACAGTCTCATCCACATGCTTCCAAATCTGATCAGAATAGTACACATGTGGTGGGTGATTATGAATACACAGTGGAAGGCACAACATACAGTGCACAGTATAAATATCCAAAAATCTAGCAAATATTTTTCTATATTAAATGGCAACTGTCTTTTTTATGAACAATCTTTTATTTGGAGATGCAAATGATTTCTTTTAACCGTGAACTACTTTCTTCTTTGGAAAAATGGTTGAAATTCCTGCCACTTGCCCAGACCCCCATTAAAAGGCAGCGCAAATTGGCATGGCGCTGCCTGGGATTTGGGATCGATAAATTGGATTATCTACCTTGCCACGTCACACTCCCCATGTGTAGATTGAGCGTCTGTAAATTCAATCACACAAGTATAGTTGGTGAACGTACTCATCCCAGGGCTGCTTATAGGAGAAATTAGACAGCAGAGTTTTCAATGTGTTTACAACCTTTCCGTTACAGGCTCAGTGCTCTAACTACTAGCTACGTATCTCTCTACAGCTTCAAAAAAGTTAACAAGTGAGGAAAGCAAGTACTTAGAGGTCTCAAAGCAAGCAATGCCACTGATTGAAATGTAAGCTGTGCACAAACTAACCGGCTAGCCAGTTCACAACTTTTACCCTTTCAGTCTGCAGATGTAATCATAATATAAAAAGAACACATTAACTGGAATGACATTCTTACAATTGGCCACAAATAACAAACTGAAAGCCATGCGATCAATAAAGCATGCCTCCAAGTCATCTGATAGGCTGCTGCCACCACAACTATAAAATATGCAATGTGCATGGGCTTCGGTTGCTGAAAGCCATAGAAGATCTACTTAAAAACATAAAAAAATAAATGTTGACCTGTCAGATGTGTGATTTTATTTAATAAAATAATGATAGAAAGGGGTTGAATACACCAAAGCAGACATCTGATATCATTCGCATCTTGTACTGTCTATTTTCCTATTACTTAAGAATTTTTAAAGGACAGATATATATTTCTGTCATTCTACTTCTGTGTAATTCTGTGTAGCTCCCTTTTGTATTTCAGGGGGACAATTCATGTATTAATAGTAATTTGTTTGCTCAAGCTTGAGTTTTGTTTACCTTAATTGTAAAGGGATCAGGGAGTGTTGATAACCTTGAATAGTCTTTTTAACCTGGCCAAATATCCTAAAAATCCAGCCTTGTGTGACAGTTTATTTAGACTTAATTCAAGTTACACCACAATAAAACAGGGTTTTCTTATGTCAATAATGACCAGATGAAGGAAAACAAAGGTTGAAATGCCTGTGATTTCCTGCTTGTCGAAAAAGGAGTCTCTAAATGTTGGGCTCATTACTTCGAGTTCCCTGTGAGCTCATTGCTCTGTGAGCTCTACTAAATCTACAACTGACTTTGTAAAATACAAGACTTGAATTGCCATTGACTGGAAATCATTAAGCCCATTTGAACTTTTAGTCTTCAGAATGTATCCCAATGAGTGTGTAATCAAATAGTAGTGTGTTTCCCCAAAGAAATGGGCCCTGGTTGATAGTCCTCTGAAATGACAGTTGCCCCAAGCTGCTGTGATTCTGTCTACTTATCCTGATAATGTAGACAAGGTCTAAGACAACGCCGGCCAGCTAAAAGGCAATGCTGGAATGGCTTGTTACACAGGACTTAAAGAATCTGTTGAATGCCAGTTTATGCCTTTTGTAGGTTGAATAGTAATGCAGCATATCAGATAAAGACAAATTGAATAAGATAATAATCCATATATGGAGGGCTCCTTTGTTGGAATCAATGTTTTAACACTGATGAAGTGACAACACACTAATTATCTTTGACATTGACAGAGTCAAGGTCAGATTTTGCTCAGAGTGAGCAATCTTATCTTCCTGTTTCAATGACTAAGCAGACAAATCTACTATTTAATGTATAATTGCTCATCGGTACAGATAAATGAGCCATTATGTGAGAGTCAACTATGACCGATACACTTACATTTAGAGATCCTACATCAAGGGGATGTACAATTATAATGGTAGTGCTTATCCAGGAAATCTAAAATTATATTACTGAAATGGTAATAAAAAAATCTGTAAATGCTAAGAGGATGTTTTCCGAACATGATTTCCCCACAATGTTTGCTTTTGAGAGGCTATTCAGCCAGCACGGCTTAGCAGTTGATAACTGTGATGCCATTTTCATTCCTTCATGAGGAAATGGTTTTTAGACTTTCATCTGATTTGACTCAATGTTTGTCATCCATGGAGATAAGGGATACGATTCGATGTTAAAAGCCATTAGTTTTGTATTACGCTTGAAAAAGATGGATGGGCATTCACCACTGACCAAATTACAGTGTTTAAAGCGTCAAATGTTTGAAAGGAGTGGAGCTCTACGGGGGCTCCCTATACCACTTCCCAGGGCCGAGTGTCTGAAATAACCATAAAACTCTGAGAGCCAGACAGCCTGTCATTTCATCAGTGAGCACTCTACCAAGGTATAATGGAAAAGCTGTGGCAGCCATGAAATGTGCTGTGTATCGATGTTGGAACACTATTGTCCAAACACTCAGGACTCCTTTCTAAACTTTAAATTACTGGGTTTAAACTGTCATTATCTGAGAGGCCTTTCTCTTAAAACATGCAGGCCTCTTCCGCACGGCCCCTACTCCTAGTTCAGACACATACTCTTGTCCGATGTGTTTGTGAGCATTGAACGAGAGGTCCACAGAAACACCAACATAGAAAGTGTGATGACTGTTTGATTTTACAGATGTACAAATGAGAGCTCACACTTGTTCGACTGGGAAGTTGCTCCGTCTCTGCAAACCTGGTTTCTCTCTATCAGAATGAGGGGATGTTTAAGGGAATAAGCAATTTGTTCCAGTCAGAGATGGAAGCAGATGAGAGGTATTCTGTGGATGTGAGGGGAAAAGTGGTGCATGAAGCCCTTCTCCCTGAAACAAGGCTTAGATGTGATATTCACAACATGTCATATTGAGAGCCTCTCTGGGTGATTTGATAGGGAGCAGAAAGAGATGGAGCCAGAGTAATGACGTGAGGGAGAGTGGATATGCTTGCTGCCCATTCTGTGCATCCAGGCTGCAGAGTGTTACTTCATCATTCTCTCCAGACAAAATCCCCAGCCTGTGCATATATGTCGTTAAGATGCATAGGATGGAGGATAACGGTCACAGCACTGTGGTCCTGTATCCTTTAATAACATGTTCAAAAAACACCTCAGTAATCAACTACCCCAAAATACCTAAACTTCTATTGAAAACAATAATATTCCACATTCCACATCTCCCAAAATTAATTTCAACACCCATGATATCAGCAGGATAATAAGCCATTAAATTTGTCGCTGCTTTGCAGGACAGTTATGTTTCGACAGTAAAAAGTTTGAATGTAACCACGGCTTTTCAGACTTTGTCTGGAGCTCTAGCCTGAGGCAGCTGGATGAGGGACAAGTACGTCTAACTACCCACATTTCTACATCACTCTCCAGCAACTCAGCAACGCAGATAGGGCGCCTGTGTGTTCTCTCACGGTTGCTCAATGTGTAATCCTTCCACCTCTGCACTAACTAAAGGCTTTTGAAGAAGCAGTTTTATAAGCATTCGAAAGCTCTGCGATATATGTGGTTGGAGGAACCATGTGAGCTCCGTTCGCCGTCCCACACCAGTTGAAGAAGTTGCTGCAAACACTGTAAAAGATAGTTCCATAAAAAAACAAATATACCAGTACTTTTTCTATTATTTTACCTACATTTCCTTCAAGACAATAACAGAAAATACTTTATAAACACACTAATGTCCATTAACACATGGGGCCCTATTTAAACGATCTGAAACGCAAGTATCAAATGCAAAACGCAAGTGACATCTTGGGCGAGTCCCGGGCATTTTTGCTATTATGCCGGCAAATTAAATGCAGACGAAAATTTAAAATGGCTAGGTCTGAAGTAGCTACATTAGTAATAGGTGTGGTTTTGGCGTAACGTGCAAAAAAACAATCAGAGCGTCATCTCACATTCCCAATAAGAGCAGGCGCGCTTGTTCCATGGCGGATTGCTGTTATAACGACAGATTGCTATTGATTTTTCTTTTTTACAAAATGTAAATAAAGAAATGTCGCAAGACATACTTTCCGATGTTTTGGGCTCACTCTCACTGAATCACGAGGTTATGAGTGGTATTTTTGCAATGTAGTCTAACATTAGACCGAGATTACATTGCTTACCTCACTCTTCTGTCAAATAAGCTCTCCTCTCCCGTTCTGCTGCTGGGGCATTTGGGTTAAGTGGCAACGGCACATGCATTTCAACATCACATCCCCATAAGTCCTCCAATATTTCCTAATTTATGTCATCAACACATCCATGAATCGTGGAAATGTTGTGTAAAACACAACAAGCTACAAAGAATACTGCAATTTTTTGAATATTGTAAAGTGTCTTCTGTCCTATCCAAAAACACCTGAAGCACATCTTCAGTGGGCCGAATGTTCTTTCAATTAGGCTACACTGCGTGTTTGTGTGTGTTTTTTCGATTAAACAGCATTTCACGCACTGTTGCTGGTATCATAAACGGTGTCATCAGCCATGTCTTTAACGGATAGCCTTTTCAAAGCCACCCATCCAAGGGGGGTTTCCCCTCAAAGATGGCAGGAATGGCAGAGTTTGCCAGCATAATTGAGTCGTTGCGAATTACCCTGGCTCAAGCCACAACATGGGTGATTTTACTATTAGCATCGCAAATGACTTATATGTTGATTGAATGGGTTCCCTTGTGGTTGATATACATCAGTGTGAATAATTCATTCACACTGATGAGTAAAACTTAGAGCTATGAAATTATGTGATTTTTATATTTTGTCAGAGTTTACCTAGAAGCAATTTCTTCACTGTATACTAAACTATGGCTTGTTATACACAAGTAAATACGGTAGTCTTAATAGTCACTCAACAACAAACAAGAGTCAATCGAGTTCCACTTATCTGGTTTATTCAGATGAGAGTCATTAGGCCTACACTTTCTCGCAGTAGGTGGTATCAAGTGACATGCCCACGACTTAAATGAGTATGATTTATATTATATGCTGACGGACTCAGAAGGGACACATGTGACTTGGTATCAGATTTCCGTCATGCATGAACGTTCAGCTACCGGTAAGTAGGCTACACTAGCACAACCGGTAACTCGACATTGCCCCGCATTCAATGTACAAAATTCTATTGAAACTAGCACTGACCCGTGGATAAGTCAACTCTGTGTTTTAAAATGAAGTTTAAGACAAATATTTCTCAACTTATACATGAGTACATATCGTACTGTTATTTCACAGATGTTTTTTACAGTGAAGGCTGGGTCAGAGGGAATTGGACATGACAAAAAAGCCATGAAATCACATTATACAAGTATAGTAAATGTAACAGGATTTATGACTACAGATGATCCTAGCAAGCCTGTGTCAGTTCCAGAGATTGGTGGCGTCACTGCTAAAAGCTCGGTCTCCCACTGAGCATAGAACGGTTCACTAGATGATGAGAAGGCCAATGTTAGAGAAGCACAATAAAAAGGTGGGAATGCATGGGTGCAGGAGGTCAGTACAATCCATGTGTTCCCGGCCCATTGAGTGCTTTTTAGGCAAACATGAGCAGTTCTCATTGAACTGGGAAACAGTGGAGGTTGATGACTTCCATTTCTACCAGTCAACAGTAAACAGAATGCTGAAGCAGCTTAATTATGCTGTGTGAGTGTATATACCGGTAGTAAGGCATGTTCACTTAGAGCTACGCAGTCAGAAGCATTACCTTGACCTTCAGGTGGAGATGTGTTGGGGCATTAGGGTTAGGGAATCACTCCATCTTGGTGGAATCAGTGATTCGGAAAGACAAGATAACTGTGCACATGCTACTCTGATAAACCCAAGTAACTGGATTAGTGAGGACAACCTGCAAGTATGAACACACACAACATTGATCATAAAGTAGAAATAAAAACACTATTTATACCAGTTGTCTTAGTTGAGGATCATGTTGGAAAATTAATGACCATGAGAAGCATGGTACTGTACTGTAGCTAGTTGAAAGGTTATAGAGGCTACAGTATCTTAACTCAAACAGCACAGCAAAAATGTACCTGAACTGCACAACTGCACAAAAGGAAATATTGCTACAGTATATTTGCAAAAATTGCATTGATGGTAAACACTACGTGCTGTCACATGATCATTTCATTCTTTTTATTTTTATATACACTGCTCAAAAAATGTGAACAACAGGGAACACTCAAATTCAACGTGATCTCTCAGAAATCCGTGATACTACCATGGACACTTAACTTCTAAATCCGTGGCAGTTTCACGGAATCGCATGATGACGTAGCAGAGTGTAAATAGCGTAGATTTTGCATGTTGGTAGGCTGGGGATGGTGGGCGAGCGTAAAAACATGCGACTCATATACCAAAGATTGTGAGTTCGAATCCAATGCAGACACTTAGCATGTATTTTGTTTTCTATTCCAGCGCGATGTAGACGTGTTGCAAATATGCTTTTTTATCCTTTTTTACCTCACTATCACCATGGTTAAAAACAATACATTACGAAATAATACCGTTACATGGAGTTAACAGCAATGTTTCTGAGTAATTAAGGTTAGGTTAGGTTAGGGGTTTAGGTAAGGCTTAGATCAAATTTACAGCAAGGTTTCTGAGTGGTTAAGGTTAGGGTAAGGGTTTGGGTAAGGCTTAGATTGAGTTAACAGCAAGGTCTGAGTGTGCGCCCATCGCTGACTTTTCTGTGAAACTGCCACGGATTTTGGTCCCATTCCGTGAAACCGCCATGGATTCTGAAGTTCAAACTCCGTGGCAGTTTCACAGATTTCTGAGAGATCAGGCTGCTCAAATCACACATGATATAGGGTCTCGATGACTGAAATATATTAAAGATCAAAATCTTGACTGTACATTGTGTACTTAGTTGAAAACCAAATTATGTAAAAACGGTCAATGGTAACAAAAATCACCACCTGATTGAGGACTGGATTCAAACTCACACCAAAAACTGGAATCACAGGCTGTTCCAACTTGTGTGAATTTCATCACGGCAACTCATAACGGGACTCAGTAGTGTGTATGGCCCCCACATGCCTGTATGCACTCCTGATAGCGTCAGGGCATGCTCCTGATGTGACAGCAGATGGTGTCCTGGGGGAGCTCCTCCTAGACCTGGATCAGGGCATCAGTGAGCTTTTGGACAGTCTGAAGCACTACTTCGCAGTGTTGGATGCACCAATACATAACATCTCAGATGATCTTAATTGCATTCAGATCTGGGGAGCGTGAGGTCCATGGCATCAAAGACTTTGTCATTCAGGAACTGCCTACACACCAGGCATTGTTTTGAACCCAGAGGAACCAGGCCCACTTCACCAGCGTAAGGTCTGACAATGGGTATAAGTATTTCATCGCGGTACCTAACAGCAGTCAGGGAACCATTGGCTAGGATGTGGAGGTTTGTGCGACCCTCCAAGGATATACCTCCCCAGACCATCACTGACCCACTGCCAAACCGGTCATCCTGAATGATGTTGCAGGCAGCAAAGTATTCACCACGGCTTCTCCAGATTCTTTCACATCTGTCATGTAGCCAAGGCGTTCGACTCAGTCAATCATCACATCCTTATTGGTAGACTCTACAGCCTTGGCTTCTCCAATAACTGCCTCGACTGGTTCACCAACTACTTCTCTGACAGGGTTCAACATGTTAAATCAGAGGGTCTGTTGTCTGGACCTATGGATGTCTCTATGAGGGTGCCACAGGGTTCGATTCTTGGGCCAACGCTTTTTTCTGTGTATATTAATGATGTCACTCGTGCTGCTGGTGACTCTCAGATCCACCTCTATGCAGATGACACCATTCTATACACATCTGGCCCTTCATTGGACTCTGTATTAACTAACCTCCAAAAGAGCTTCGACTCCATTCAACATGCCTTCTATAACCTTAGACTAACCTTAGACTTCATAGTTCTTAAACTTCAGTGGAAAAATCATGGGTTAACTCTGTCTTATTTGTTCGTAACAGAATTACAAATACTTTAACATTTTTCAAATGCCAATTACTCCTGTGGGGTACTACAGACACTTCAATCAGAATAATAAAGATCATGGAGAAACCCATCACTATTCATATTTTTAAAGTTCCTGTTTGTAATGATGCAGGGTTTGGTTTTAATAGATTTTGTGTTTCTAACACAGACTATGGGCGAGTGATCACTAAGGTTCATAGAAAACACAGCTGAAAGGGTATTTATGAGAGTTATTCATAAGGATTAACTCTATCAGAGTTGATCTTGAAGGGTCTTTTAAATGAACACAATTAGCTTCCATGATCAATTGTGGCAGGTTCAAATCAGAACAAGCTAATCTATAAAATGCTGAAGGAGATACACTACTTGTGGATTTCATTTGGTTATCACAATTTCATTGTTAAAAATGGTTATTCCAAAAATACAGTGACTGCTTCCGGTGTAACAGATTTAGGGCAATACAGCAATTGAGACGTACACATTACAAGAAATAACTGCATTAGTAACAAGCAGCTAAAATTGCTTAGCAACAGAAATAATGTCAGATAGTTTAGCTTTTGGGTTCTTCTTTCCATAAATATAAACCCCACCTCCTTTTTTCTTCTATCACATCTGATAACAATAAAATAATTAATTGCAATAGTGTCATCATCATCATCAGAGGTATTTAGCCAAGTTACAGAACATACCAAATGTCAGGGTTGGAATAATTTACCCATAGGTTTAGCATGTCAAATCTAAGAATAGTGCTTTAAACATTAATGTCCATTGATCCAAGCCCTTGCCTTGCTTTAAAATCCATGGGACAATATAATGTTTGGTTAGGCAGATATCAAGCACTTACATTTGGCAAACAGAATAATAGGTATAAGATTATCATGTCTAACCAGAGGCGTAGCCAGAAATTTGTTGGTATGTGTGCCTGCAGAAATGTGGATGGGCCAGAATATAAGCCTACAAACCATATGAATAATCATAAAAAGCTACACATGTTTTTACTACAAATGCTTACGATTGCTTACGACCTATGAGTAATTTATTAAAATAAATATATTGCTCTTTGATTTCATAAGCAGTGAATGTCTAGACAACCCACACACAATATTCCAGCCTGGTGTACTGAGACCTGGTGTTTCTGCAAGTGTGCCTAACCGTACAGCACCAGGTAAACCAATCATGTATTCGGCGGCAGGTACTGAATATTTGTTTGTATTTAAATCAAATTTGGGATGTATTTTCTGGTGTTTACAATTTAATATTTGGGGGGGGTGCGCAGAGCACCATAGTCGCAATGTGCGAAGGTATTTAGACAGTATTTAGAAGGTATTTTCACAGGTGACTGAGCGCAGTGACATTAATACACCACCAGATGGAACTGTTGCGGACGCAAGACACGTCAGATTTTCTATTTTGGGACTGCATAGTCATTGGTAATGTTTTGGATTTCATATGAATCAATTATCAATTTAATGCCTCCTTGGATAATGTCTATCAGAAAAATGCTAATCCCTGTTTGTGTGACCAGTAGTTTGAGTATTTTTAAAAAGTGCACATCTAAATTTGAACTATGACACCTGCGCATCAACAGACACTGCTCTTTCATATATGCAGCCTTCTTTGAAAGCACATCACCTGGGTTAGCCTATTTCTTTCAGTTCTTCCTGTGCAATCCAAATATGAGGAATGCCTACTCCATGGGTGAGCAGTCCTTTTGGCATCACAGTTAGAAATTCCACAGGTGGCCACACAACTTCAATTTCCTCTGATGTTTTTGTCAAAATCCATTTACGTCCCAGAAAATAGCAGTGAATAGCAAATGTGTAGGTCCGTTATCATTGCTACATTTTATTTTATTTTTAGGAGTCAGGTATTTTATGCGAGCTGGTGAGGCACAAGAAGGGGGACTAAGTACATTTTCACAGAAACAACAGAAACATCTGTGTTACCGATTTTCAGGTCATTGTTTCCACAATACCAGCATTTTATTAATGATAATTTGCTACAGCAAGTGCAACGTTTTACTAATGAAAAAGCTGATACTCCTCTACTTATTGCACGAAAGGAAAGTAACTGCACACTGTTTACCATATAGCAAAATGGGGGACTGCAAACATATCCAAAGGCTTAATGTGGATACATAATGACCTGCATATCATTGTGGCAGTAAATGGAAAACACTAGAAAATCACCTTTAGTTTTCACCTGATCCATATATTTTCTCTCTCACACATACCTTTCACTGAACACCCCCACCCCGCTCACACTCTACTAGGCTCCAGGCTGACAACCCACTGTTTATCTGTTAAAATGCATAAAGTATGTGTGAATCTGTTTAATAAACGATTGTGGATACAGACTAGTTGGGTGTTGAATTTGTCATTTTGTTATAGTAGCTAAGTTGGCTATCTAGCAAAATGAATCATTCTTGTTTGTTATAAAGGAAAACATATCATATCTTGACTAGCTAAAAAGGTGTAACATTCAGTAATTTAACATAAAATGCACTTAAAGGTACAATATGTAGTTTTCCAAAACAATAACAAAATATGTACTTTGCATTTAAAAAGCAAACATCACTATACCTATATTCTATATATTTCTTAGTTGTGTACTTACATTATCCTAAATGTTTCCACCAACTTTCAAAACCAGAGAAATTTGTAATATAATTCGAAGACACGGGACGTTTCAATTTGTCTTCTGTCAATAGCGTCATATAACCTTTGACTGCGCTAGTTGCTCTAAGTTCCAGGGAACTGCCAAACATGACGTGAATAAAGTTATACTATTTTTAACAATACATTACTTTGTCAGTGAAATTTTTTTCTGCCGGAGACACTAGATTGGAAGGTTGCCATTGACAATGATAACAAAACCCATGATCCCACGCTACTTCCCGATGTCATCCAAGTACATCTTTTGCTATTGTTTTGATTGAGAGCCCCCTGGCGGCCAAAAACGACATATTGTACGTTTAACGCCACATCAGAATAAACTGCAAGGCACAATCTTTGAATCCCAGTCATTGTCATGTTGGAAAGTCCAAAAGCATCCCATGCGCAGCATTTGTGCACAAGAATGCAAATTGTCTGCCAGTATTGTCCGATAACAGTAGCTTTGCGGCCCCTTAGTGGGCCTCCGACCCCTGGTTGAATACCTCTGGGCCAGAAACAACGTGAAGATGTTTTTCAGTTACTGTAATTTCAGGGTTGTGTACTATGCCTTAAACGCCTGTCGCAGCAGAAGCATGCAACTTTTGTTGCAGTGAGGAGCTAGCGATGCAGCTAATGCGTCTTACAAACATTAACATGTTAATGATATAAACATGCATTGTGCTAACACAATGACACATACAGGTGTTTCTACTGTTAAATTAGGACTGCATTGATTGTTCGTTTCTTTGGGGGTTTTTAAATGTCACTTCTGTGTGTGTTGCTGACATAGTCTGCTGTGTTTGTTTGTTTGCAGGTCTAGACTAGCTGATTTTCACATGAACTGCATGGTGACTCAGCATACAATCAGCAGCTGCCCAAATGAGGACAACTACCAGGCGTGCTTGAGCTCCTACGCTGGCCTCATTGGTGAGTCCAGAGGAATTTTAGCTATGACCTCCCAGTGTATTTTCACTGAAAGCCTGCGGCCATAATTAATAGTTGTTATAAGCATGAATGAGCATTTATAATGGCTTATTTTAAACCTTATGAAATGTAAAATATCAGTAGGTATGACTAACTCAACATAGCTGTAATTGTTTTTGCATCAATGGAGATGACAATAAGTCATTTAAGGGTATTTCTACATGTTTATGACAACTTATATGATTTCTCACAAGCCCAATACAATGTGCTGTAGACCATTGGTTCTCAACACCGGTCCTGAAACGGCACACCTGCTTCAATTAGTCAATTGACTAATTTAACCAGTTTTGTCATTTCAGGGTGAAAACTAAAATATGGCAGAGGAGGGGGTTGGGAACAACTGCTGTAGACAATGTGCTGTAGACAATGTGCTGTAGACAATGTGCTGTAGACAATGTGATACTATACTGCTCTGACTCTCAGTTAGCCTTTTATCCATGGGTTGATCATCCATTACATAACAGTTTTATCTAAAAAAATTTAACTTTCAACTGAATTTTAACAAAATAAATGGACTTTTATGCCATCAGTCAACACAGTTGCTTGCTGATTGTTCTCTTTTGAATACCTGCATTGTGAATATCTACACTGAAGATTTTCACCTTTTTTCTCCTGGAGGTTTACAAAAGTCTACTAAATACAGGAAAAGAGAACAATTGCATATTCTACTCGAGACGATTCCTTTATAGTTTTCAGAAGGTAAAACTATCTCTAAGTAAGGAACTTAAAAAATTACTTCTTCAACTTCGAATACTACGGAAAAAGGTAAAACAAACAGTAGAGGCAGTAGAAAGTAAATTGAAGAGCCAATTGTGTCCACCAAGTCCTGTAATTTCCCTCTCTACCAAATCTGTGCAGTGCACCGGACACTGTGGATCCAGTTAAAAATGTCCCACCTCTCAGTCAAAGCCCTTTAAGATAGTCACTGTTCAAACAAAACTCTTATAGTTCAAGAGTTTATGAGACAATGATTGTTTGCTTGATGGAAACGTGACATAGAAATGGTGATTCCAACCTGCTAAATGACACATCCCCGTCTGGTTATAAGTTTCCGGAAAAGGCCCATACCCATGGCAAGGTCTGGTAAGGGTCTGGCTGTGTTCGACAAAGACTGTTTCCCACTGAAAATGTTGCCTGTCCCAGTTGGCCATTCATTTGAGTGCATGGCTTTTAAAATGCAGTATCTCACTGTGATACTATTTTACCGCCGTCATAAATCCAATGTAGTCTCATTCATTACAGAGTTTTTTTAGCTGATTACATTTTTGTGTCCTACCCTGTCCAATTATATAATCTATGGGTATTTCAACATCCTTGTTGATTCAGTGAAATGTTCCTCTGCCACTGACTTCCTAAACCTGCTTGAATGTCTTAACCTGGTGCAACATGTCAACTTCCCCACACACATCCTTGGACATGCAGTGCCTTGCGAAAGTATTCGACCCCCTTGAACATTTGGACCTTTTGCCACATTTCAGGCTTCAAACATAAAGATATGAAACTGTAAAAAAAAAACTGTTTTTGTGAAGAATCAACAACAAGTGGGACACAATCATAAAGTGGAACGAAATTTATTGGATATTTCAAACTTTTTTAACAAATAAAAAACAGAAAAATTGGGCGTGGAAAATTATTCAGCCCCTTTACTTTCAGTGCAGCAAACTTAAGTTAATACTTTGTAGCGCCACCTTTTGTTGCGATTACAGCTGTAAGTTGCTTGGGGTATGTCTCTATCAGTTTTGCACATCCAGAGACTGAAAGTTTTGCCCATTCCTCCTTGCAAAACAGCTCGAGCTCAGTGAGGTTGGATGGAGAGCGTTTGTGAACATGTAGATTTTGCTTTATGTTTTGGATCATTGTCTTGTTGGAAGACAAATCTCCATCCCAGTCTCAGGTCTTTTGCAGACTCCATCAGGTTTTCTTCCAGAATGGTCCTGTATTTGGCTCCATCCATCTGCCCATCAATTTTAGCCATCTTCCCTGTCCCTGCTGAAGAAAAGCAGGCCCAAACCATGATGCTGCCACCACCATGTTTGAGAGTGGGGATGGTGTGTTCAGGGTGATGAGCTGTGTTGCTTTTACGCCAAACATAACGTTTTGCATTGTTGCCAAAAAGTTCGATTTTGGTTTCATCAGACCAGAGCACCTTCTTCCACATGTTTGGTGTGTCTCCAAGGTGGCTTGTGGCAAACTTTAAACAACACTTTTTATAGATATCTTTCAGAAATGGCTTTCTTCTTGCCACTCTTCCATAAAGGCCAGATTAGTGCAGTATACGACTGATTGTTGTCCTATGTACTGACTCGCCCACCTCAGCTA
>JACXGM010007555.1:0-30268 GCA_016801145.1 Umbra pygmaea
GTGTGTGTGTGTGTGTGTGTGTGTGTGTGTGTGAGTTTGTGATGTATTACAGTTGCAAGTGCAATTATATGTTGGGAATATGTCCTCATAAAAGACAATCAGTGGTTTGTCAGGCTTTAACATCATAGACAAGCTGGTACATTTCAGCCAGTGTGTTCAAACCAATCCATCATTGTGGATACACATCAGCATGTAAACAGCTTACAGTCCTCCTGACTGATCCTGCTCTGGCAGACAGCTACCAGCCAACTGCTTGCGGAGCACAACTTTGCAAAGCACAAACAAACATGCTGTCAATCTAAACTTGCTGTGGTGTTAGACAGGTCCTAGGAAAAGGAGATCCTAATGAACTGTGCAGTGAGACAACAGGAGACAACACGTTGCTGGGTTACTCCTAAGGATCATATCCCATCTCCAAACAGGACTGACTCCTTTAAAAACAAGAACTAATGAAAAGCAGAGTGGGCTGCCATCCTCAGTGGGTACAGCAGACAGACGGACAGACAGACAGATAATGCCAGAGCAAACCAAGAACCCACACAAAGACAACAGTATGCAAGAAATAGTACCACAAAGCCTTGAATCAAGTGCTTGGCTAGTGGAGCTTTCTTTCTCTGGCAATAAAAATAAAACCATTCTGTGTGTATAGACAGTGATTAGCTACTCTGTCATTATACAGAAACCCAGACAAAGTCCACACTTTAAATCATGTGTTGGTCACAGTATATTGTACTGTGCGCCTGAGTTCCAGCCTCTGATCTACATTGTGCTCTCTAACACCTTTCATGGGAGTGACTTGTTTTGCAGTTGACAGTAAAGAGGAGGCCACATAGCTAGCTACAGCACGTTGCTATTATCTTTACTGCCAGTAATAAGACAAGGCCAGCATAAGAGCCCTACCACAGACAGATTTTTCCCTAAGTAGGAATGTATGTTTTGTTCATTTCTTGTTGCAACACTTTCCACATGTTGATTTTTCTTGTAAATGTCAATGTGTTTTGTTTGCCTGTTCTGTAGTGTTTTCTTCTTTCTTTTATGCTGGAGCTCAGGGAGACTGAATGTCACCATGGAGTCAGCTTATGCAGATCCAGATAAACAACAAACAAGTAAGTGGTCAACTGAGGTAGAAGCGGAGTAACATCGAATAATGACTGAATTACGTAGAAGCTAACGTGTATGCTTCACGACAAAACAAACAACGCTGCAACCTTGCGCTTCACTGTGTTTATTCCTGATCGTTTCTAGATCGGGCTGTATGCCATTTGTGGGACAGCCAAAAGGCCAGCCAGGCAGCCTGGAGCAGACAGACCAAGTCAGACGCGCTGATGTCTCTCTTTTGGAGTAACTTAGTGACCAGAGGGAATGTGGATCTCCTCAGCCACAGACTGCAGTTCTTTTGGGGAAGACACTGAAGGAGTTGGACGACAGTGGGTGGAGCTACAGTGTGTTTACACTGTGCATGTTCAACCGTAATGTATGAGTGTGGGTGTGGCTAATGTACTCCGATACCTCAGAGGAATGTCTTCTGGTATGTGTGCGTGCGTGCGTGCGTGTGTGCCCTTTGTAAAGCAGCCGAACAATGACATGAGAGTAAGTGTTATAAAAGGGTTTATTGTCAGACATCTCTGGCCCTATCACCTGGGGCTGTGGATGTCTAGATATCCTCCTAGTATCCCCTTTTATTCTCCCCTCTCTGCCCCTCCCCTCCCACTACACTACAGCCGAGGAAGAGAAAATGGCTGACAGTGTGTCAGGCGAGACCCAGGGGGCTAATGTGGTACGACTTCGCCTACAGAAACACTTCGAGATGCAATACATTCACACACACAGACTGGAGAGACTGAGAAAGCGGGAGAAACCAAGATGTCCACAAAGATGCACTGCTTTATGTAGAAGAACCAAGCAGTACGCCTGTCTAGGTTCCAACGAATAGAGGCTAGCAGCTGCACTCCACTCCAGTCCCCTCATTTACTGGATGGAGCCAGGTCCAAACGAGGTGCTAGAGGGATTTGTTGGAAGGACAAGCTAAACATAGGCTCCCCACTGAGATTCTCCTCCATCCCCCGGGCTTTCTGTTTCTCTGGTATTTCCATCAGAAGCCAGACTGAGTCGCCTCTCTCTGCTGCTGTAACAAACACTGAATGCCCCAGAGTCTACAGGACAACCTGGATCCCCTCCATTTCAGTTGGCCTACTTGGAAAACAGCCATACTAGCTTCAGTGCTGAAGCAAGGGCAATATGACACCAAGGTGTCCTCCTAGGGAAAGACCTACAGTATCTGACTGCTTGGTGAGGTCACGCTGCTTTATAGAGTAGACAAGAGGAGAGTCTCAGTGCAGTCAGCCATGTCAAACAACGCTCAGACTCTACTAAATATTTAATGAGGACAAGTTGCAGGCAATCACCTACATCCACTGTCATTAAATGGAATACCTGGCACACATGATGTGACACTGTAAGAGCTGAGATGAGATGCGGAGATGAGTGAACACTGAGGAGGGAATAACTGCACTGATACACTAGCGTAGGCTTTTGTCCTCGTACACACACAATGATAAAGTACACTGTAGGCTGTGACCAAAAGTAGTACAAAACAATGATATACTACAGAACGCTATTGTCCTAACACAATCATATCTTACAGTAGGCTATATTGTCCTAGTACATACAATGTTACACTATAGTAGGCTGTTGTCATAGTACCCACATAATCATATCTTACAGTAGGCTGTTGTCCTAGAAGACATCGACAAGGGCATACACTGCACACGCCATCAGACATGTCAGGTCAAAGGAGAGCGGCTGACTAAACAAAAACGCACTCATAGCTGTAAACCTGTACACACACAGATCCATCATCTCTGATGTTGTAGAGACAGGGATACCAAGACCAGTGAATCCCATCAGCTTTGAAGCCAGAGTGGGGTTGAAAGCAGGACAGCCCACTACACCAGCAACTATTCTCACTACACAACAATGACTTCTAATAAATCCACAAAGCACATCCAGAAGGACTAGCCACACTATTAAGCTTGTCACATTCCTACGTCTCCTACTACTGTAGGTCCCAACTCTTCAACAGAATTTTTCCTAGCCAATTCTCATTGTTTCTTGCTCTGAGGTTTTATGCCGGGTATCTGTAAAATTACTTTTTTACAACTGCTGATGTAAAAAAGGCTTTAAAAATGTGATTTATTAATTAAGAGTGTTATTCAACCATGTGGATATATTAATTGAGTGATTTGTTTGTATTGAAAGCCCCACAAACTATATTTTGCTTTAGTATCCAAATAAATGTATTGACTTTATACTTTAGGCACATGTGTGATATTTTTGTATTTATGTATATTATATTGATATGTAACATCCATAACAATATGGCAATCTTTTAAAAATCTGAGACTTTGTCTTTGAAATGGCTATCCATTTTCTTTTCATAAGACTTACAAACTTACAGACATTTGCAAATATTTTCAGTCTTTCCAAAGATCTGCTCAATTTTATGTATTATCTGTAATGCTTCTAATTAAATACATTTCACACTAACATGCCAATACTTAAAAGTAAAACATCAAAGCCCTTATCATTAGATTGGCCAAATTGGCCACATGCCAACATCACAAGTAGATTTAGTCTGTCGAGGGCCGAAATAGATCATAACACACAGGCCAAATACCAAAAGTAGATCCAAACCAATTATTCATTTGGATTCAGGTCGAAACGCACATGAAACATTCATGGACATTTAGATAGCTTGCTACTGCTAGATAATTTGACCTGAATACAAACATTGGTTTGTTGATTTTTCCTGAAATGCATAGTTTCCTTTTTTCCTGGAGAGAAGAGTCATTGATAAAATCCAAAGATAAAAAGGAAACCACTGTTCCAAATTATTATGCATTCAAAACATTTTATAGGTTGTAAAGAACTGAAAATGGTCATTTGTTGAATTTGCAGCATTAGGAGGTCATATTTACTGAAATCAAAATCTATTTCAATCAAACACATCTTAACAACAGGGTAAGTTACATTTAAAATAGAACCCCTTCTTTGATATCACCTTCACAATTCTTGCATCCATTGAATTTGTAAGTTTATAGAGAGATTCTGCTTAAATTTCTTTGCCAGAATTGCCTCCCAGAGCTGCTGTTTTGATGCAAACTGCCTCGCACCCTCATAGATCTTTTGCTTGAGGATGATCCAAAGGTTCTCAATAGGTCAGGGAAGAATGGGGGCCACACCGTGAGTTTCTTCTCTCCTTATGCCCATAGCAGCCATGACTCAGAGGTATTCTTTGCAATATGAGATGGTATTTTAGCAGCTGCTCTCTTAATCCAAGGAATTTGTCTGGCAGTAACCATCCTCATTATGCCTTTATCTGCAAGAACGCGTCTGTGCTCTGAATCAGCCACAAATCTCTTCACAGTACGATGATCACGCTTAAGTTTTAGGTAAATATTTAATGTTTCAATACCTTATCCAAGGCATTGCACTATTTGACGCAATTCTGCAGCAGAGAGACCCTATTTCTTTCCCATATTGCTTGAAACCTGTGGCTTGCTTAATAATGTGAAAGATCCTTCTTAAGTAGTTTTCCTTTAATTGGGCTCACCTGGCAAACTAATTATCACAGGTGTCTGAGATTTATTTCAGTGCTCCAAAGAGCCCGGAGACACAATATCATCCATGAGTTTGATTGAAAAACAAAATGATTAATGTTTCTGACACTTAATTCCAAATTGCATATTAATTAATTTGGAACGCGGTATAGGAATGGATCAGCATTTTGCGATGTTTTCACGTTGTTTTGACAATGCTGAAACATATTGAACACTTTTGTGGGTTTGGGAATTTTTATTAATCCGCAGATGAATAAAATGAAGGATTGGTTTTTTGCTCCCTGTTTGTAAACAAAATAGTACTGTTTTTGGATCAAATTCGATGAACGCATATTTGGAATTTATCATCATGCCAATATAGGAGAAACTACACACCGTTCTGGCAATGTGAACAGTGAGCTTTGTGTTTAAACTGAATGTAAACTTCTAACCATGTTAACGTTAGGGTTGGTTGCTCCTTCCATCATGCTTGTTTGTTTACCATTCTTCTATCTGCTCTTATAAGGCTGGTTTGCGGCGATGTTTATCTCACTTCTGTGCTTCCCCCGGTATACCCTGTGTTTCATGTCACAATACTGAGAACTGTGGGCAATTTCCTTAGGCAAAGTCTGCGAAAACGCAGACTTACGAAAAGGGTGCATAAAGGGCTCAAAATGTCTGCAGGAGAGCCCAAGTGGACTTGACGGTTTGACAGTGAGACAGCCCTAAGTTTTCACAGGCTTAGCGAGAATGCTCTTCAAAGTCTGTGAGGCTGAGAGTGTGGACATTGGGATTGGGAACTAGATTCAGGGGAGGAGTTTAGTTGACTTCATGATCTTTATTTGTCCCGCCCCTGATTTGATTGGAGAATAAAACGTACGTAGTGAGTTTGAGAATACTACGTATTGCATTCTTGCGTTAATTAATTATGTAAAATACAAAGTGTTAGAGCAGGATTTATTAACTACAATGGCTAGTTCAAGTGAAAAATACCTGAAGAACTGGACGATTTCAAATTTGATAAAGTTTTATTGAATGGTAATATCCAACCAGAATAGAGTGAGGAAGAAATACAGAAAAGGCAGAAATATTATCAGGTAAATCAAGCTGCTGCTTTGTAAGTGGCCACCGGTGAATCTATTGTCAAGCTCAGCGCGAACTCCCACTGGTGGTGTTTGTGTGCGAACTGCCCAGCAATGGCAACAGAAAAAGAAAATGTTTGTGGTAAAGAGTGGGACAGGTCTACATTTTTGCATTCACCCATCTCCAGCCAAGAAGCTGATTACTGTTTGTAACTCTAGAACGTTGTGAAATTATTGACAGATTTGATCATAACTAGCTGAAGGCAGTGTCATGGTGGAGTGTGGGCACTCTGCTGGGTGAAGCATTGGTTGTGCCAATTAGCATCCCTTAGCATCTTATTTGTTTGTACAAATACTTGTACAAAAATGACGTAACATTACAAATAATGGGTCACAGTATATTGCTCAATATGTAAAATGTTTTGCTGGGTAGCTGGTTGTAACTCTGGAACGTGAGAATTATTGACAGATTTGAGCATGAGTGTTATGGGGAAATGGCTGACAAGGCCAAAGGCGTTTAGGCTGGATTGGTCACTGGAAGCTACTCTCTATGGGGTGGGCAATGAGTCCATTTTAAATTCTGGACCTTGTGGTATTTCAAGTGCAGACTGATACAGAAGTGGACAAATGTACTACAAGATTGTTCTCGGATCCATTGGCAGGCACAGCATTTATATGAAATAAATCATCTATGGTAACGTTCGTAAATATAGTAAGACTTTAATTTACTCTGGAATTTTTCTTTAAAGGACCCACCGGGGTTAGTTTGCCTCAGAAAATGAATGAGTAGAAATAAGAGGTTGGATTAGTCAGCCCCTAGCATGACAGACACTTGTTGGAATGTGCAACACATTTGGATAATAACATGTACATGTATTCAACAACTCTTATTGCTAATGCTAACATTTCATGTTTCCAGTCTAGTCAGTGTGTAAGGCAACAATGTTTTTTTAGGCTGTTGCCACCTAACAGTTTTCTTGAGTTTTGGTTTACAATTCTATTGAAGCTACTTTCCTTACAATTACAATTAAAGTTCACGCCACACTTTCAGAACAGACATACACTCAAACACATAGACTGCTATAGAACAGAGTACGCAGAGAGTTGTCAGTTTTTTTCCCGAAAAAATCAAACAAGCTCCCACACACATACAAACACAAGATTTAATAGAACAGGTGTCCTTTGAAGAGGTCTGCCCACACACTCCGGCCTGGGTCGACTGTGCCAATGCGGATTTAAATAAAACAGTCAGCAAACAAGTGCTGGAACTTTCTGCCTAACGTTCAATATGATGCACTTTGACACAGAGACACTGCACAGCTCATTCCTATTACAGCAAGTCTGTTATGGAGCCTGGCAACACCTCAATGCCATGTGGAGACAGATTGCCGACAATGGGAGAAGGGCATTTAGGAATAGGTCGGGGGATATTGTGAGCAACAGGAAATGCTGGTTTTACTATTCCCTTTGAAGAGAGGTTAAGCCTGAGAAAGGTTGAAAATGGAGATGGTGTGGACGTGCCTAAAATGGAATACAGGTACTGACACCCTGCACAGTGCACAGTTACACAGCCACTACAATGTACAGCCCTCACACACAGCTCCCCACACACACCTTGTAAGGTCCTAGGACACACTGGGTCCCAAGATACGGCAAACTACGGGGGAGGGAATGAGAGAAATTGATTTTTTGTAAATGAATATAATGACAACAGTAGAATACTACCATATTAGTATTATTAGAATACTGACAACAGTAGAACCATATTAGTATTATTAGAATACTGACAACAGTAGAACCGTATTAGTATTATTAGAATACTGACAACAGTAGAATACTACCATATTAGTATTATTAGAATACTGACAACAGTAGAACCGTATTAGTATTATTAGAATACTGACAACAGTAGAACCATATTAGTATTATTAGAATACTGACAACAGTAGAACCATATTAGTATTATAAGAATACTGACAACAGTAGAACCATATTAGTATTATTACCGTAGAATACTGACAACAGTAGAACCATATTAGTATTATAAGAATACTGACAACAGTAGAACCATGAGTAGAATATGATAATATTATTATTATTAGAATACTAACAACAGTATTTTCTTTTGGAAAACGTATAATAATAGTATATGGGGGATGAACCATGGAGACAATAACAGAGATCTATTCAGACCCAGATTCAACACAATGTCCCTCCTTTTTCAGCACCATCCCCAAGATAACATCTCTTTTTCTCTATTCCACATCTATGGTGAGGTATGAAATGAGCTCCCTGGAAGGGGGAACATGTCCAGAGGCAGCAGACAGAGGCTTGTTTCAGTTGTGCACTGGCACATGCTGCTCAGCCCCCCAGCAACAATCCTGATTAGAGAGACATGGTCAGGCCCCCACAGACTGTTTTAGACATGAGAGGAAAATGGAAGCATAAAATTATGATATTCCTCCTTGAGATTGTCTTCTAGTATCCTAACTTAAACGTTCATTCGTCCTGCTCAAACAGCTGGCTCAGCAACTCTGCCAAAGCCTGCTCTTTTACTGTATGTCAGTGAGGTAAAGAGGTATAGACTGAAGAGGTATAGACTGTGTGCAGTACTGTATGTTTTCTGTTTGTCCTCATTACAAGACCAGATACTGTATGTGACTTCTACACGTCAGGGGGTGCCTTCATGTTCCTGTCATCCCCAAACTCTTCACAACCCTTCAGAAGGCAGCTTTGGATTAACCTCTAAATTCTGCCTGTTCACCGCTATCCCAGTCCAATTACACACCGCTCTACACAGGCCTCTCCTTACACACATGCCTGGCCTGTCACATTCTGATATGGAAGACGTTACAATATTGAAGGTCGGTTGGTCTATACACTTAACCTCATTTCCCATGCTGCTAACCCTCTCCCTGAGGAAAGCCTTCTGATTGGTGTCCATTTGAAAAGGGGGCTTTGAACAGACGGGTGAGGAGAGCTGCCTCGCCTCGCCGGGGCCTGAGAAAGGGCTTTGTGAAGGACCGCTCTTGACTGCAGCTATAATGGTTTTCAATTAACCAGAGGATAAGAGAACTAATCTGGCCAAGCACAGGAGAGCCAGTCATGCAAAACTCATGTACACAAACTAACGAAAGCCGAGATTAGCCTACATATTTACAAGTGGTCGGCTCTGTGCCGACAGTCCATCCAAAACATGAAAGGAAACAGCGTCCGAGGAAAGGGAAGCGGGGCGGAGACCGAGGTTCTTGGAGGTGAGTAAACAAGACAGAGGGAGGAAAGGGGGAAACACAGTTATAGATGGGAGAAATCTGATAAGAAAGGAACAAATATTCGAGTGAAAAAGAGGGGAGCGAGATGAGGGCCGGACGGCAACAGTGACCGTTAAAAGACCTTGAGAAACAGGAAGGAGAGTAAATGGGATCACAGGATCAGGAGAGGAAAAAAGAAGAGGCCTGACTCCTCAAAGGAGATTAGAGATAATCTGCATTTTGCTATTTTATCCTGCTCTCTGGAATCATTATAGTCTCTAAAATGGTTACAACCCCCTTCGTCAAAAAGACAGCAATCAGACGGAGTGATCTTGACAAACTGGCCTGCCGAAGAGAAGTGGGGGCAAGCGCTTTTTTCAGTGGAGGGGGTTGTAGACAGAGAGAAAGGCGTTTAAGACGGGACAGAGATAGAACAGTAATTGGCTGATTCATTGGGGAGCTCTTGGCAGTAATCTACCAAATATTATTGAGGGGTGAATATGAGGAGGGGAAGTGATCCAAGCGTAAAGGCACCGTCTCACCAAAGAAAGCAAGTGAAATGCTTCGTTAAAGAGGCTTTCACAAACAATAATCAGACGCCTTTATATCTACATTATGTATACGCATTCAAATGATTGAAGAAATTCTGCCTTAATCCTTAAAAAGACTTAAAGACTTCAAAGCTGGATTAATGTGTGGCTGGACATACCAATTCCTCACTGGCTGACTTTATATGAAGCATTAACATTGTAAAACAGGAAACTAATCAGGGGTTTAGTTTGAAAATATCCTTTGACCTGTTGTAGAGGTCTCAGAATTAATTTTATGGTCCATGGATATCTAATTTTATGGTTTTACGGACTTGTAGATTCAAGAAATAATGGAAAAGTCCTGATATTTTTCCACAGAAACAACTAAGCATGCAGGACTGTGAAATGTGTCTGGTTAGCTGCCTGCTAGCCTGTTCTATGTCATTACCACGGTCCAAGGTTCTACTGTGCTTCCTTTTATGTGCTAATGTGAAAATGGAACCCTATGTTTTGTTCAAGGACACCAATGTTTCACCATTTTGGAAATATTTGCTTCAAGGACCCAAAACTGGGTCGGAGCACGGCTAATGAATTCCATATTCCATCAACGTGTTGGGCTAGCAAGTTCTTTCTCATCCATAGCTAAATCTGAGAATATTTTCAATTAAGACTTAGGAACTTGGCAATTCAGATCTGAGGTGTATCTTCCTTTGAGGCGGAGATAGTACAATAGAAGGATAGATGTGGAGTGCTGGGGTGAGCCAGATGACAGTCAGAGAGGAAGAACACAGGAAGATGACGATGGCCTAATAGGGCAGGAAACGTTAATCTGGGTACCATTGGCAAAGGTAGTCAGAAATGCTTGACTGCCATTTTGTGAGTTTAACTGGGGTATAATAGACAGACAGACATTGAGCTGAAATGGGCATATTGATCTCTTATCACTTACAGTACAATGACAAGAGAATCTGTGACACCCAACACCCTGAAACTAAAGAGAGTTTTGTCAGCATGAAGGAACCTGCATGAAGGAACCTGTGCTGTCTGTTTTAGAAAAAAGTTTCAGAGTGAGGAAACGAGCTTGAAGAAAGTTGATGCAAAAAAGATCAAGATGGGAATGTGAAAAAGAAAAGGAGATGCCGTGTGCCTACATCATCTGTTCATAGTTAGGTCTGGGCTCCTTGATGGAAGGCTGGACAACCCACTATCCCCTAGCATACCGTTGATGCTCTATTTCACTTCATTGATATAACAATTCTGTAGTTTCAACCTAACGTCCCATAGAACCAATTGACCGAACAGAAACATTGCATGTTTATTGGTTTTCAATTGCATTAAGGTCAGTATGGAGATATAGAAATGTTTTTTGGGAAAAATTAGGTTAAAGTACAGTTTGAATAACTTGACTCAGGGAAGCATAACAAAGACTCCATCCTTCAGCAGAAGAGACAAACGCTTAGTCGCACAGACAAATGTCCTGATTGCTATGACATCCACATCTGTTAGCTGAGCAGTTTCATATCCTCCTCCATCCCCGGGGACCAGTTACATTTTCATTTGAAAGAAACTGGAAAACCACAGTCTGTAATTAGATTACAAGAAGATGGAGGAAAAGGGAAGAAATCAAGTTAATTAACTCAAACAATATTCTAATCAGCCCCTCCCCCCACCCCAGCTCCCGATCATCCTCAAATCTAAATCCTCTCACAAACCCTCAGGAGATTTAGCATCACACCATCCAAAAGGATCTGGGCACTCAACATCATTTGGTGCTAATTTCCCAAACAGGAAAGCGCTTAGGCCATGCATAGATTGATAGGAGTAAGCAGGCACATCCATAGTTAATGAGTAAAGCAGAAGATACGCACTAGGCATGCTGTTGAAAGACGGAAAAACAACTTTTAGTCAGGTCTTTTTTTTTCAGAGAGGCAGTCCCTCTGCCAAGGCGAAGAAGCAGCTTCCGTCAGCACAGGAAATGAAAACGGGATTTGGAGGAGTATTTTTTTCCGGACGCAGGGGAACTCTCAGCTGATAACAGACAGAGATGCAGCTCGGAAACAGTGTCATCTGCCACACGCCTGTCTCCTCTATCTGCCAACATGTCTGTCTGCCTGCCTGGTTCGGTACCTCGAGGGTATTTGGAAATGTATATGGGATGGTTTCAATACTGTTGTAACAATTCTTTGACATTTGTAAAGAAATGTAAATAGTACAAGTTGTGGAATACATTGAAATAAAACATGTAATATTATTCATATCACCTGACAAATTAGTTTCTATTAGTGCACTAATGCATAAAGTCTGTATTGAAATTAGTTGTCTTAATTTTGAATGCATTAGTGTAATAACGTGGCTTCAGATTCAGACACTATTTTTACTCCCTAAATACTAGAAAAATTGTGAACGGTGGCTAGTTTGTTAGAATAAAATGTTAAAAATAGTTTGACCAAAACCAGCTTATCCAAATACCACTTCACCAAATATATAGCTTGATTCATAGCTAAAGTACTGTATAATGCACTCATAATGGGAGTTAAGCTAATTAGCTATTAATATAACCAAGCTTTAGCAAAGTAGATTTTTACTACAACCTCAATTCTGAGGGTGAATATGGGACAGTATGGAAAATGCTATAAAAAAATAGAGGAATGACTTGTAAATGTACATTGACTTAAGATATATAAAGACAAGATATTTGATGTTTTACCTAATCGACTGCATAGTTATTTTAAGGTAAAAGTTTATTTTGAAATTGATGCATGCAACACGTTTTAAAAAAGTTGGGATAGGGGCAATTTAGGACTAATAGCGATGTGACAATTTGAAATAAGAAGGTGATATGAAACAGGTGAGGCAATCGTGTAATCATAGTTTTAAAGGAGCCTCCAAAAAATGCCTAGTCCTTCAAGAGAAAGGATGGGTCGAGGCTCACCACCCTGCCAACAGATGCATCAGCGAATGATCCAACACTGATAACAACATTTCCCAAAGACAAATTGGTAGGATATTGGGCATTTCACTGTATACAGTGCAAAATATATTTACAAGATTCAAGGAATCCAGTCAAATCTCCGTTCATAAAAGGCAAAGCTGAAAACCACTTCTGAATGCGTGTAATCTCAGATCCCTCAGACGTCACTATCTTAATAACCATCATGAGTCTGTAATAGATATTCTGACATGGGCTCGGGAATAATTTGGTAATCCTTTGTCAGTCAACACTATTCACCACTGCATCCACAGATGCAAATTAAGGCTTAACTATGCAAAGCAGAAGCCATACATTCACACTGTCGGACGAAGTGCAGCCGATTTCTCTGGGCTCGGACTCATTTGAGAAGGGCAGTAGCTCAGTGGAATCCTGTTTTGTAGTCCGACAAGTCAACATTTCAAATCATTTTTTGTCCAAAACAAACGTTGTGTACTCCAGACCAAAGAGGAAAAGGACCATCCAAATTGTTAACAGTGTCAGGTCCAAAGGTTTGCATCTGTCATGGTATGGGGGTGTGTCAGTGCCTATGGCATGGGTAACTTGCATATCTGTGAGGGCACCATTAATGCAGAAAGATATGTATACAATTTAAAGCAACTTATGCTGCCATGGTGAATTTAATTTTTTAATTACTCTTTGTTGTTTTTATTTAGAATTTTTCATACTGTCCTAAATTTGTAAAATAAGGTTTAGTTATTTTTTCACTAAAACAACGATATATGAAGTTCCATTAGTTTTATTCAGATATTTCTAAGATGTTCAGTCAAAAATACAAATCTTACAGCAGGTGTTTTTAATTTTAGTCTGTCACAGTACAAGAGAGAGTTAGACTAAAAGCAAAGAGGACCCCCTGCAGCAAACAATGAATTTAAAACCTGAAAGAGTCATAATTCTAAAAGCCTGTCATTCATATCTTTTGCAGCATGGAGGGTTTATTGTTGCCATTTGTTATATTGTTGTCATTTTTAACTGGGTTTCTCAATCAAATCCCCAAGCTGGCAAATGGTATGTTGCAAGCATCTGCTATGCCTAATGACTACAATAAGAAATATTTTAAATAGTAAATGTGAAAAAGTCACTCAAAAAACTAATTATGACTCAGTCAATGAAGAGTCCTTGTGAAATGCACATCACTAATGTTTTTTCACACCAGATGAAGTGTGTACAACCATCAAACAATCTTAAACACAAAGAAAAGCAATATAGTATCCACCATGGTTGGCTGTGCTAGTCATCACACAACTGTTAGTGTACTGTAGTGGCTGTTGCATAGTTTCACAAGGTCATGTGACAACCAGATTTGGAGGCCCACTTTTTTACCAGAGTGATCTTGGCGGCTTGGTTGTGTGTGTTACATTTAATATGAAATTAGCAATAATATATGATAATATGAAACTGCTTTCCTGCCAGTCCATGAAATTGAAAGATTATTCTACATTTCTTCCGTAACATTCAATTTAACAAAAATTCAATTAACCATCTATTAATTTGGTCCTTAATTTGGTTATCCTGTCCTACTTTATAAATCATCATGAACAGAGGTGGGTCAAGGACAGATAGAGACTTAAGGTTGTGCAGCAGTTAGGCTTTCAGTAAACTACCATATTGTTCCTGCTTTAAAAACAATTTATTCAACAGTGAGTGACAACAACATGTTCATGTCACTGGTGTTCCCACATTGTCAAAAGACTAGCAACAAGTAGGACTGAACAGATCAAACACAGTTCCCTTAGGACTGGGACAATATTAGCTCAAGGAGCAGCGGGTTGATGTGAAAACACCTGCTTCTCTCCACTTCCTACTCACTCTCTAACTTCACTACAACAACAAACTCTGGCTTTCCTGTAATCTCAGAAACAAACCTGGCCTGCTGGTTGTGTTAGAGGACATCCCTGGTTAAGGTCATTTGTCAGTGTGCTCTGTGATTTAGCTGCCACCGTAAGTCACCATCGTCACACATCTTTCCACCCAGAATGCACCTACAGCCTGGCTCCATTAGCTGGGACGGACAGACAGACAGACGTAGGGCTCAGGGAAATGGATTGTTGGCTGTAATCTCATCAGTCTTGCTAATCTCCGGTTCATTACAGCCAGTGCCTTCCTGTTTAAACTATATATTCACACCAAATACTATTTTGAAGTCACCTGTCTTTAGATGTAACATCACTAGAGCTGGTTTACTGTAATGTCACCATCATTCTGGAGGTGTGACGTCAGAGGCAGCAGGTGGACAGGCCGTGTGCACCCTGCATCCAGGAGGGGGTGACAGCTGGTGTCAGTCAGTGCCTGGTGGCCACAGGTGCAGCTGGGCTCGCTAGCGATGCCGCAGACGAGACACACTCATAAACAACATGCCATACAGTACACCAAGGAATGCCAGTCAGCAGTAGGGCTTCGGAACTAATGTCTTCTGTGTCTAGCTGTAAATCTCTAATGACCAACAGGAAGGAAGTACTTCTAAGCCACAGCGATATCGGACCCAGTTTAAACCCAGTGTCAGCCATCTTAAGCAGCACCGTGGCTCTGCACTTCTGACCCTCTTCTGTTTCACAGACATCACCTTCCGGCGGCATGCGCTATCTGCCTTAAGCCTACAATGAATACAACGCTGTGTTTGTGAGATAGACCGGAGCTTCTCCACTGACGCTCCAGAGGCCCTCCGGCTAGATTACAGGTGTCGAGGGGGTAAAGCTAATGCATGAATACACATTGGCAGCACACACTGGACCTTCACCAGCCTCACTCCTCCATTCACAACACTCTCCAAATCAGCACCGAGCCTAATGAAGACTTGATTCACATTAAGACGATCAAGAGGGCTACATTACACTCCCAAATGTTATTCATGTGAGTAATTTCACACCTGAAGCGTTGCGCCAACTGTTGAGAGCCAAGTTACACTCCTATATTCCGCACAGTAATTATATCTCCTTTTGTACAGTGGCAATTGAAGCAACTTGAGAAAGCGGAGACAACATAGTGTTTATTGCAGAAGACAGAGTATGTTCAATGTCTAGAACATATTAAGTTCAGTAGGATAACACATTGGCTCACGCAGACAGATACTGTAGGGGCGAGAGCTGCCCAACAAAGATACACTTCTAGAAATGCAGCTTTCACTAACGTTGTAGGCAGCCTCCAATCAAACGCCAGACATTGTGTAGCCGGCTGTCAGAGCGATGGGGCTCTGTGAGTGACTGGGTAGCTTTCAGCCTGCTATATTTAGTGTCCCGACGGGGTATGGTCCAATGTTGGAGATTTCACCGTTGTAATTGGAGCTTTCTCCTCCAGACGGGAGAACAATATTTGCTCTAATATGAACTTTGACCCCTGAGTGAGAGAAATATAGATCTAATGAGAGAAGTGATGGAAAAACCAAAGGAGGTGAAGGAGAGTTTAGATGACAGGAAGACATACCACTTTGTTATTTGATACAGGATATAGTGCAGGCTTACATTTTTCATATTTTATCACTAACTGGATTCAAGACAGAATCTGCAAAATCACACACCTACACACACCACATATACATTATAAATATATTGCACATCACATATGGAAGACGATGTGCATGGAAATGTGCGCATAAACATATTCTTCACTCGCATTCACATAGATAAATCCGACGTTGCTTTCCCATCATTTTTCATGGCCCCGGCGAGAAAACACAGCGGAGCAATTCATTTGCGGTTCTGACGTGTGGGGAAGAAGTTAAGGTGAAATGCACGTCTATGAATGTGCGTTGCAGTGACGCTAAACCTAATAAAAGCACCTAGCATGACAAACACAAGCCCTAAATAACCAGCAACGGGATTCGAAAGGAGAATAGAAATTAATCCATGGGGTGTCAAAGCATCCCTCAGGGACACAGAGAGATAGTAAAACAGTGTAAGTAGCACAGCTATGGCTTCATTAGAAGGTAATAGTACCTCTAGCTAAATATATAAAATCTATGAGGCATGACATCATTAGCGATGTTGGAGTGAGTAGGTGTGTGAGGGGACGGGGGGCTGCGGTGTACCTCTCATTAGTGTGCATCTCTGACTACCTGTCTGTCTCCACCTGTCTGTCTCCACCTGTCTTTCGGTCTCTTCTCTGCCTCAGGAGAGCGACCGTGAGAGAAAGCATCGGGTGTAATGGAATGTCAGTTCCACTCTGGCCCACATACCTCAGCCAACATAAACATGTGCCTAACATAACATCCTAGAAAGTCCATATATAAAGGCAAGCCAAGGGGGTGGGGAACAGGAGCTCAATTCAGTTGTGAGAGATAGTCGGGGGGCATCCCGGTGGACGGGCGTCAGTAACTGTCGTCGTTCTTCCTACTTTAAAGGGCAGCAGTAAAACCCCTCCCTGGGTGAGCTCAGCTGGTTCAGTATGGCGGAAAGGGGGGCGGAGACAGAGAAGACTAAAACGTACCGTAACTCTCTCACACGTTCTCTCTCTAACACACACAAACGCGCACACAGTACCCCTGCAGGGCGAACAGGGACGGGGTCATCTTACGGGGTCAACCAATCACATCCATGTCATCTTGAGGCCCACAAAGCCTTGGGAACTCTTTAAGTCACCAGATGAAGGCATGTGTCCTGTACAGTCCGTCCCCCTGTTCTGGATGGAGGCTTAAACTTGTCAATCTGCTGTTGTGTCTGAGTGGACATAGACAGACCTCCTCCCCCGCATGCGGGCAGGCACCATGTCCGTCTCAGACAGGCTCAGACAACAACATGACACACAGAATGGCTCGAGCTAAGCCCTGGACACACTCCTGTAAAATTGAGCCTTCAGAAAAAGGCTTAGAAGCCCTGTCTCTGACAAAAGAGGGGTTTGAATTAGTGGGATTTAAGCAGGTCTGTTTGTGGCAGGAAGGTATTAGTGGGTCTCTCTGCTGACCAGTACACAGAGACCCACCATGGACACACCAGTCAAATCTTTGTGTTAGGTACCCCGTCTAGGGTGATTTGAATCCCAAAACCCAGAGAGGAACACATTTAGTTAAAATCCTAACCACTGTATCCCGACTTAATACACACCCACTTTGACAATCAACCCATACGCTGCTTTTACTCTATCATCTTTAACGACTAGTCAAATAACCCTCACCTATTTGAGCAACTCTTGTTTCCCTGCATATTAACACAGTGATGGTACTCCCTGTATACACTCATGTTCGTTTGAATCAGTAATGTTACACATTATACATCCTTAATGTTACCTTGACTCTTTGATTCCGATTGATTCCTCTCTTTATATTAGCTTTTCTACTGGTATATTCAAAAAGGCCATGTGTATATCTAGTGTCTACACTTCGTGTGTACACATCATCTGACAAATAAAATCTTACTCAAATTGATTTGGTTTGGATGGCTATTTGACAATACATTTTACGAGAAAAAATATTTTTACTACCGCTGCTTTGAGAGACATACTTGCTTTTAGAGACATACTTGCGCTTAATGGAGAGGCTTAACCACTAAATACACTGGGGCCAAGGCGCGGCAGATGACTTTTCCACCTCACAGCACAAGGAAACAAGCTGCAATTGAACCGGAGCATCAAGCACCATTTTGACATTTTACAGAATCTGTGGAACCAACCAGTAACAGGCACCTTCACAAACACAATGAACTAAGCTCCTGAAAAATTAACTTACATAGTGACTGAATTTTTCTGTGCTCATTAAGATCCTGTATTGCAATGTAAGCAGCTACTACTTGTGCATGGAAACCCCTTAGCAACAAAGCCACTAGTGCTTCCTCTAAATGAGATCTCAATGTGGTGGTCCTCACAGGTGGTATATCTCTAATGCACTTTTTCCTGCTACAGTACCAAGCTCACCACCACTCTATTTAGGAGCCTTGGCTGTGCCGGTAGCTGGCACTTTG
Organism: Umbra pygmaea; assembly: GCA_016801145.1. Taxonomy (NCBI): domain Eukaryota; kingdom Metazoa; phylum Chordata; class Actinopteri; order Esociformes; family Umbridae; genus Umbra; species Umbra pygmaea. The sequence goes on from JACXGM010007555.1 coordinate 18,339, forward strand.
CAGGGAAGCCCCAAGGGCAATGCAAATTGGACAGCATTATTACTTCAGAGAGGATAATTGGCCATTAAGGATGTTAAAGGGTCTGAAATAGATATTTCAATATTGCATTTTGTTGAAAATATATCATATGACATCTGTTGTCATTTGGGATTTTTAAGAAGTTTGGCAAAACAAAAACAACAGATAAAAAACTATAAATATTATTGTTTGGTGAACTTTTGGGAGCAAAATCACTGCATGATTGTTTACAATTCTCAAGTTTCCTATTTTTTAGATAATATTTTTTGGGATATTGTTATTGATTTGACAGTAGAGTAGGTAGCAGAGCTACAGTAGGGAGACAGGTTTGTAGAGGGGGAGACAAAGAAGGTCCCAGGAGGCCTGTGGCGTAGTGGGCTAAGTCGCTGCATTGCGGGACAGTCTACGTCATGCTAGTCAGTGGTTCGAGCCTGACTATGGGTTCTCTGAGTTTCCCCAGGACTTCCTGCACGAGGCAGCCAAAATTGGCATTGCACTGCCCGGGACTTGGGTTAGAGAAATCAGATTATCGATCCTGCCACATTGCTCTCCAGCGACTCCTTGTGTTCAGATTGGGCGCCTGTAAATTCAATCACGGAAGTATACTGTAGTTGGTAAACATAACCATCCCGTGCATCTGACTAAAGGCTTCCGTGTTGGATGAGCAGTGTGAAAAGAATCGGCGGCTTTGGGACATGTCCTGTAGTTGGATGAACCATGTGCGCGCCCCTCACCATCCCACAGATCTGTCCAACAAGTTTCGGAGCTGCCGACAAGACAAGGTTAGTGGGAATTGGGAAGGGAGGAAAATGGGGAAAAATGTAAAAAAAAACAAAGTAGGTCCCAGACGGCTGAGCCAGGGATATTTGGCCGGAGGATGTGTGGCCTGGAGTCAGGAGCTTGGACCGCTACACCAACTTCTGGCATGAAGGTCTCATGTATGAGAAGTACATTTTTGCATACAATGAGCACCATAATTCATTGGACAGTTCCCAATTTTTTGTTATTTTGGTCCTGTACTCTGGCACTTTGAGTTTGAAAGGATACAACGATGCTGTCCACTGAATTATGGTGCTTACTGTATGCAAGTTATACTTGTCATACATGGCAGAAACATGCTGACAGTCAGTAACAAGCTACATGGCAGTAACAAGATGACAGTCTGCACTTCAACCTCATTGTCATTGTATCCTTTCAAACTCGTAGTGCTAGAGTACAGGAACAAAACAACCAAAAAAAATGGTCACTGTCCAATGAATTATGGTGCTCACTGTATCTTGGATACGGAAAAATATAAGAAAAAGCACACAAAATGGGATTAATGCACAACAGCTAAAATTGGATAAATTATACTCCTTCACACATCTGTTATGAATACCAGGATGAGGATGGATGCTGATTATGTAAGAGACAAACCAATTATAGATGCCAAGCCTTGATGAAAGTTAACATTCATGATCCCATGCATGTAACTCAAAAACAAATTATCAAAAAACATTATGTCATTTGCATTGCCTGTCGAATTAACCCTTCTATCTTCACATGATAACGTGCAAACAAAAAACATTTGGTCTCTACAGTCTTCAGATCTAACGATTTAGGGCCAGTAGAAGTGAACGAGCTTTGTGAGCTCTTTCTATTCATGTCCTATTGTTTAATGGCCTGAATTCATGCCATTTCTTAAATACAATAAGGTCTCACATCTGCTGTGGACCTGAAAAAGAACATGGTTTCAAAATGTTCGTTTTTATTTTTGGAAGCTCAGGTTGACCTTCGCATGAAATCGCCAATACATCAATTTGTCCATTTACTTCTAAGTATGAATCTAGGTATCCAACTGCTCACATTGATTCTCTGTGGGCAGGTGGCAGGAAGCAAGATTAATGACATCAGAATGGCACAGTCACCATTGTTCCTGCAGTTCCTGTTACTCTAACAGTGGTGCCCCTCCCCAGCGGGCCAGGCCAGCCAGGCACCGGCCCGCAGCTCAGGAGTACTGCAGACCCCTGCATCACAGTCAGAGTAAGGGAGGCCTCGCACCTCTCTCCTCCTGCACCTCTCTCCTCCATCTCTGTCGTCCGGTTCCCCGGGGAGGGTGGGGGCGGGATTAGCCGAGCAAGGAGAGCACATAAATTTCAGCTGCTGGTGCTGAGTCGTTCTGTCCCCCCCACCTCCCCGTGGAGGATGGGCTGAGCTGGCCATGCTTCAGCCACTTCCCTTTCCGCTTGGCGTGCTGGGCCGTAAATACTGCGCTGCATCAGGAACAGCAGGTGCTATCACTCCCTATCATTAATTATCCTTGCTGCATCACTCCGGGCCTCTCTCACCCTCTCCCTCAGCTCTCTCCGCAATCTCATTCCGTTACCTCGTGTCCTCTCACGTTCTCTTATTCCATCCTTCTATCGGCATCCACAGCTCCACTGCACTGGCATTTCCTCTCCTACATCCTCCGTCCCTCTTCGCATCTCCCACCGTATCCATCTTGCGTTCATTTGTTGTTCAACGTCTCCCATCTCTGTCCGGCATTCTACCAACTTCACCCCAGTTGCTTCCAGCATGCTGTTAGCCAGCCAGGACGGGTTTCTCTCCACTCCTCCTCAGAAGCCTGTCTTCCAGCTCCACTCCTCACATTCTGACGCCTTTCAACCTTCCAGAAATGTATTCCAAACTGCCGTCCTGCGCTGCCAGCCAGGAGACGTCACAGAGATTGATGGAGTGCTGCAATAAAAGACATCACTTTTTCCCACCAGAGAGCTCATAAATAATGCTGAATCAAAAGAGATACAGCAGATAAGAAACACCCCCCCAGGTCAAAAGGTCAGCCAATAAGGTCAAAGATGAAGAATTGATTCTGGAGATGATTAAGGACAGAGCCTCCTCTTCTTCTCCGAAAACAGACACAGGTGAGAAGGCTTTCATTTAGCTGTGAGAAACCCAGAGGAACATCTGGCATAACCATGAACACAAACAGTTCCTTCCCCACCCTCGGTTCATTAACCTTCATGACAACTGTAGACACACAAACCACCGCTGTAACCGGAGACCAGCACCAGGGTAGCCGGACATCAGTCATGTCTACACACTGATGGAAAAACACCTGGAACATTGAAGAGGAGCTGAGAGCTGGGGTCACTGGTAGTAGAGTCATGCCGTGTCCCAACCTCTCCTGATGAGTCTGACCAACAGTTGCCATAGACACATGTACCGGTAATCATAAAGATCCATGCACAAACACCACGTCACAGAAGGGTAACCCACACACAAACACTGCAAAATCACTTTAATACACACACATCTTTACTGAGTTGAGCTGCAGCCACCCGGTCATCTCCTGTCTGAGACAATGAGTTGGCCTTCTCTCAGGACAGAGGTTGTGTGTGGTTTTACAGGATATCATCCACTTGCAGCATAACACCTTTCACTGTGTAATTTATTTTTATTTCTGTATGTATTTGCATGTATGTTATTGTTTGTTAGTTTGTCTAGGTGTTTTGTGTGGGATTGGGTGGGAGGGTTGGGATGGGTAGCGGTGGGTGGGAGGGAGGGTCAGGGATTATGTTGGGGGGGGTGAAAATTGTAAAAATGTCTTCATATATTGCAGGAAACAGTATCCTTACTGTTCTTTTTTCTATTGAAATCTTTATAACTACAAAATAAAAAATGAAATAGACCTTCCACTGTGTAGACTGCAGCCTAACATCCTGGTCCTCCTTAGGCCACACCCTCAAGGTTCCTCATAACAAGGGCCGATACTGGGCTAAGCCCCAAAACCACCTCTGTATCACTGTGGACATTCAAGGAGAACTGTGTTTGTGGATTTGATGTCTTATTAGGAGTAGTGCCTAACTGGACGTATGGTTAAACTACAGGGTTGATGGCTCAAATCCCCCATGATGCATATGACAGTAAAGCCTGTGAACAAAGCTATCTGCTGAGCAAAGATTGATCATTATTGAACAGACAGGCTTATCTTGACTCTATCTGAACCTTGAATCATCCGTCCGTCCTATCTTCTGCTCTGTATTATTACCGGGGCGTAATGGAGCCTGGGCTCAAAATGGCTCAGGTGTTCAGCGCATCTCTAACGGCACAGGAGGGACATAGCTAGCGAGCTAATTCCACTTATCCGTTGGAAAACCTGAGGCGTTCCCATTGGACAGATATAATATCAACGGTCAATAAGGAGAGAATGCTGCTCTACATCTGTCTGCCCCCACCTACAACAACACAGAGCAGATATGGAGCTTTAACTAATTACTATAATCCATTATGAGGAGAAGCCCATACTAGGCCAGAGTCAATATAATCCTCCAACGTTTCCCTATTGATCTTCATCGAACCACAAGTGGAGTACGGAGGCAGATTGAAAACAAGATAAAGAATATGTGCGATTGGGAACAGTGAACTGAGTGACCTTTTCAGGCATTACTGTGTCTGTGTGTGTCTGACAGTGGTTAAGAACAGATAGTAGAGTCTCTAGAAGCCACAGGAGAGAAATACAATGGCTGCATTCTTGCCGCCATTGTTCATTCTGGCTGCCTTGTGCAATGACTGACTGGCTGGTCCAAAGTGCACCGTCAGGTGTCTTTGGCTCTGTACCAGAGGACAACGTGATGGGACAATGTCACAAGCATAGTGTGTCCACATGGTGGGTGAGAAAATTTAAGACACTTGAATGTCTAGAATGTGCAGTCAACTTTATGTGTAGGTCTGTTTGTGTGGACAGTGAGAGTGAATGAATGCGTCCACATGTGTGTTCATGCAGTTTGTATGTACAAAATGGAATTGCATATCAACTCGCTACAAACATGCAAAAATAAACTTTCTTCATTGCTGTGTGAGGCACCACATTTAAATTCCAGTTTATTCCCTTTTTACTACATGTAGGCCTTCACTCAATCCATATCTTCAATTGAAATTAATGACAACATTCTCTCTTATGCTCTCTTAAGGTTAAGCAGCTTGTGTGCAGTGTGACTGGGTTTGAATTCCAGCAGTGAGTAAAGGCTTTTAATCTTCAGAGGGGGGTCTCGGATGATTCTGGCAGAGACGCAGCACAGCTGTTGGAATGATTCACAACATGCACAGCTCTTTTATTTACTCTGGTAATAATTCTATAATAAGAATGTCTCTTTTGAATATCTCCTTTCATCATCAGTAAATTATTCAGGATAAAAATGATTCTCATTAATTACTATTCCCATTACATGATTCAGAACAAACGACTGATAAATCTGATTTCAAGCATTGAGCGGTAGATAGAGGGAGTTTCCTGATGAATGCTCTGAGGGCCTATCAACAGTGTGAAGCAGCTTTCTTTCCTCATTTCCAGCACAAACATTCACCTTTACTGATGTAAACGTTGAAATATAAATATGACTTATCAGGGATGTTGCTTTCATTAGGTCAAAAACTAAAAGCTCAGTTGGCAAGTAAAATCCTTTTTAAAGTGTAGATACTTTGACTATTTAGACGCAACACTGGGAAAGGTTTTCTCATGAATAAACAACTGCCCCCTAGTGGAAAACATAGTAATTTCCGCAGCTTTGCGCAAGAAAGGTTTCAGATTATATATATTTTCCATGTGGTAATACTTAAATGTTCTAAAGGAAAATATTCCAAAAGAACAAGAGGTAGTTTATTTTAATCCAAACGTTAGGGTTTTCGAATTGTTGCTGAGGAAGAATAAATTAATACATTTCCTGTTGAATTTCCAAATATATGGGTCCTTCTATCTAACTGTAATTTTGCGATATTCAAAAGTGACAAAACTAAATAGAATGACCCATATATATATGGAAATCCAACAGGAAATATATTATTAATTATTCCTGATGACACTACTGACAATTGGTAACGAATAGGGTCGTGGTAATAAACGGTAGGACATGTTGGGAAGAAACAGTCCATTCTACAGAAATCACTGGCTATAGCCTATATAGAAAAACTACATATTTCAAGGGCAAGGAATGCACTATGCTAAATCTATATGACATATCTATATGATTTTATCAGCGTTCTTATTCCTATCTGAAGATGTCTATTATCAATTTCAATAAAGTGCATTTTTCATGTGAATAGAAGTCGCTCAGCATAGCTAGTGAGTATAAGAATGTCTAATTCTAGAGTGTTTAAACATGCAAATAAATGTAATTCTCTTAAAACTTTGACATACCCGTCCATAAAGTCACTCTTCTTCAGACTATATGATCAAGTTCATTTTAACTCTCTGATGATTATCGCAGGCTATTAGTCAAGAATTGTGAGTTAATGTAGCCTACAGCAATAGGCTACAGGTTTGTGAAATCTGCTCAATCCTAATTATCATCTTATCAATAACCTAAAGAAACAAATATCGCTGTTTAATCAGCAAACAAGTCCAGGACGTAGGTTACAGCCTTACTGACAATCAAAAACATTTTAACATTAACTTTGGCCTGGCGGCATAATTTTGTGAATAATATTATATGATACAATATAATACACATGAACAAAAACAGGACATGCAATGTGAGTACATGTAGCCAAACCATCATTTCAAAACCGGGTCCCGTGTCAACTTGGAAATAATTACACCGGTAAGATTGCCCATTATAAACTACAGAACCAAAACATAATTGTCACTCACCTTCTTCCGGGGCTGCCATTTCATCATATTTGTAAACCAAAAATATACAGCATCAAGATATTATATACGTGTAAAATTGAGATTCAAGGAAATTCCAAGAGCAAGTCATGCTGTTTCTTGACTTCCCTCAATTTTGCAGCATATTTTCTCCAAGAAACGGCGCATTACAGGCGATACACGGTTCTACGTCAAGTCGGGAGGTGTCACGCTATAGTCCCGTGTAATCCAAAGAAACTGGGTGGGTGAAAAAACGGTTTACAAAAAAATCAGTATGTCCCGGTTTTCATTAAATTCTATGTAAATAAACTGTTTCCACGGTGCGTAAAATCCAAACTACAAGTCCGAGATGATGCACCCGATCCTTGTACAGTCTGTCCGCTAGATCGCTCCGCTGGAACTCTAGTGGGGTTTTCGAAGACCTATCCAGTTACGTTGACTGCGGGTATGTAGAAATTATTTCTTCAACTTTTTTCTAACCTCCACGTCGTCCGTGAATTTCAAAGACGTTACACAAAATTAATACTGGTCCAACGTTTTCTGTAGGCTACTAATTTAACCGGAAAACTTCAAAAACGTTACAAAACAGAATAATAGTATTGTTGTTTATTCCTATTCTAACGGTTTAATTAGGAATCCACTGTCCTGTAAAAGGCAATGCCAAAAACAGCTATTCATGGTGAAAGTGCGACAAACGGCGCAAAAGAAACAGTTGCAGGAGGTGGGGGCAGAAAAAAATCCCTGGAATTTCTGTGCGAGGAGCTGGAAGGATATCCCGCAACAGCAACAAACTGGCCTACACAACTATAATGACTTCCTTCCCTGTTCTTTCGAGCTCCGGCATTGCAGAGCTCCGAGCTGGAACGCAGGAGCGCATGCACGAGCCGGCGGGGTCATAGTGCCGTCAGCTCTCTACCAAGAGCGCCCGCGGATTATAGTAAGGATGCGACTACAATACTCCAGTGCTAACATTGCACTCAGAGAAGGGCCCTATTAAGAAATGCTTGGAGAGACCACAAAAACAGACTGGAGTAGATCTTCAGAAATACAATTTGAAAGTGGCAAAGCAGTCTTAATTGGGCTTTGCCAAACGTAATCATTCATATGTTTCTTAATCAACAGGTTTACTACTATTATCATGCTCAACTATAATAATTGCTCAAATTGCAATTAAAATGTGTAGTCAGTATAGTTTAGCCTTAAGTTTTAGACTAGTTGCAGCCTCATCAAACACATGCATTGGCCAGGTCAGTTTGTTTGAGCTCAAGTGGGATTCTAATTTTGTTCAAGGTAAGAGTGAAATTTTGTGTGTGCATGCAGCATCCGTATGCATAACTGAGTACCTTTTATGTATGAAAATGTGAGTGTGTTTGTGAGGGTGTCGGAGTGCAGACATTTGTTACTGTATGGTTAGCGTGGCTGTAGTGTGTTTTCACTGTATGTGTAAAAGATAGCTAGTGCATCCGGAAAGTATTCACAGCTATTCACTTTTTCCACATTTTGTTATGTTACACCCTTAATCTGAAATGGATAAATTAATTATTTCCATAAAGATTCTACAAACAATACCCCATAATGACAATGTGAAAAAAGTGTTTGAAATCTTAGCAAATTTATTCAAAATAAAAAACAAATAAATCACATGTTCTGCTCAATACTTTGTTGAAGCACCTAACAGCAATTACAGCCTCAAGTCTTTTTTAGTATGCTGGTAAGCTTGGCACACCTATTTTTGGGCAGTTTCTCCCATTCTTTGTAGGACCTCTCAAGCTCCATCAGGTTGGATGGGAGCGTCGGTGCACAGCCATTTTCAGATCTCTCCAGGGATGTTCAATCAGGTTCAAGTCTGGGCTCTGGCTGGGCCACACAAGGACATTCACAGAGTTGTCCTGTAGCCACTCTTTGTTATCTTGGCTGTGTGCCAAGGGTCAAAGTCAAAGTCAAAGTCAAAGTGGTTTATTTATCATATGCATTGAACAACATACATCATCCTATGCAGAGAAATTCTTATTGACATGGCTCGGCGATTCTATGCAGTGGGCTTAAAGCCAAAATCTGCATAGAGTGAACGGAGCCATCGTCCATGTGACCATTCTCTACGGCGCACGAAAACAAAAGGTCGTTGTCCTGTTGGAAGATGAACCTTTGCCCCAGTCTGAGATCCAGAGTGCTCTGGAGCAGGTTTTCAGCAAGGATGTCTCTGTACATGACTGCATTCATCTTTCCCTCAATTGTCTCCCAGATCCTGTTGCAGAAAAACACAGCATGATGCTGCCACCACCATGCTTCACTGTAGGGATGGTATTGGCCAGGTGATGAGCGGTGCCTGGTGTCCTCCAGACATGACACTTGCCATTCAGGCCATAGAGTTCAATCTTTGTTTCATCACACCAGATAATTGTGTTTCTGATGGCCTGAGAGTCTTTCAAGTGCTTTTTGGCAAAATCCAGACGGGCTCGCATGTGCCTTTTACTGAGGAGTGGCTTCCGTCTGGCCACTCTACCATACAGGCCTGATTGGGGGATTGCTGCAGAGATGGTTGTTCTTCTGGAAGTTTCTCCTCTCTCCACAGAGAAATGCTGGAGCTCCGACAGAGTGAACATCCGTTTCTTGGTCACCTCCCTGACTAAGGCCCCTCTCCCCCGATCGCCCAGTTTGGCCAGGCGGCCAGCTCTAAGAAGAGTCCTGGTGCTTCCAAACTTCTTTCATTTACAGATGATGGAGGCCACTGTGCTCATTGAGACCTTCAATGCTTCAGATATTTTTCTGTACCCTTTTCCAGATCTGTGCCTCAATACAATCCTGTCTCAGAGGTCAACAGACAATTCCTTGGAGCTCATGGCTTGGTTTGTGCTCTGACATGCAATTTTCCAAATTATGTCCAATCAGCTATATTTACCACAGGTGGACTCCAATCAGGTTGTGGTATCATCTCAAAGATTATCAGTGGAAACAACTACTCTTTAATGCATATATCTAATCAGCTTATCATGTGGCAACATATGCCTTTAGGCATGTTGACATGGTCAAGACAATCTGCTGATTTTCAAACCAAGCATCAGAATGGGGAAGAAATATGATTTAACTTTTAAAGTTTTAAGGGAAATTTAAATTACCTTTGGCCGGAACCCCTTCCAGTTCACAGCAGCAAACGATTGGCACGAACTACAAAAAACTGAAAATTTGAATGTGGCATTGTTGTTGGTGCCAGATACTGTAAGCTGTTGAGTATTTCAGAAAGTGCTGATCTACTGGGATTCAGTGTGTGGCAGTTCTCTGGTCAAAAAGGCCTTGTTGATGGTAGAGGTCAAATAAGGCTGGCCAGATTGGTTCAAGATGACGTCAATACAGCAGAAGACCACACCAGGTGCCAATCCCATCAGCATAGACCTGAAACTGAGGATACAATTTGCACGGGCCCAGCACAATTGGACAATAGAAGATTGGAAAAACGTTGCTTGGTCTGATGAGTCTCGATTTCTGCTGTAACGATCAGATAGTAAGGTTAGAATCTGGCCTAACAACATAAATGCAAAGAGCCATCCTGCCTTGTATCAATGGTTCAGGCTGGTGGTAGTGATGTATTGGTGTGGGGGATACACCATTTGAGCATCATTTCAATGCCACAGCCCACCTGAGTATTGTTGGTGACCCTGTCGTAACATGCCATATCACAAAGCTCACATCATCTCAAACTAGATTCTTGAACAAGATGAGTTCACTGTACTCAAATGGCCTCCAGAATCAGGAGATCTCAATTCAATCAAGCACCTTTGGGATCTGGTGATCTGAATTCAATCAAGCACCTTTGGGATCTGGTGGAACAAGAGATTCGCATCGTGGATGTGCAGCTGACAAATCTGCAGCAACTGGGTGATGCAATAATGTAAATAATGCAAAATCTTGGAGTAATGTTTCCAGCACCTTGTTGAATCTATGCCATGAAGAATTAATGCAGTTCTGAAGGCAAAAGTGGGGTGCAACGCAGAACTAGCAAGAGGTACCTAATGAAGTGGCCGGTGAATGTATTTACACACTCTTAGGTTGATAAATATTTCCACATTGACTAAGTTATCATTATTTCAGCTGTTTACCACAGCATGTTGGAGTTGACATTAATAAATGAATGTGAGCTGAACGCTGTATATGAATGTGCAGCCTACCTAATCTACCTCTCTACTTAATCTATCTCTCTATTTAAACCATATTTGCACTGAATGTACAGTATTTTTAATCTAACCTAATACCATTTATATGTGTAACTGTATATTTGAATGTTTGTACTTTATTTGCACCATGTGCCTTGTCTTGGCCAGGTTGCGATAGCAAATGAGAACCTGTTCTAAATCGATTAACCTGGTTAAATAAAAGTGAAATAAAAAATAAAATAAAAAAGCTGTAATTCAAGAATATTTATATCCAAATCTGTGCACATACACAGTTTTAGTTCTCAAAGGTATTTGGACAAACAAAACAAATCCCCTTCTGATATATTTAATTGGCTGTGTTTTGTCTCCATAAATAAGCACTGCCTTCATGCAATCATGATTTGGCAACATAATCAGGGACGGTAATAAAAAACAAAACATTATTGCAAATGATATTTGAGCCACTGCTGGCAGAGACTATATGTTACACTCTTCCCACAGGAGATTGATAATTGCCAGAAGTCTGGAACCCATGGAAAACACCAGATGCTGGTGTTCATACCTGATGATGTTCTGCCGGGCCTTTACCACCTTATTCAAGTGTCAGCTTGTTCCTGGGGTGTTTTACCTCCAGTTTTGCAATGCAAGCTCTGTTGGATTCAGGTCAGACCATTGAAGAAAATTCCACATATTAGCATTAAAAACATTTTGGGTTTGTTTTGAAGTTACACTTCAGGTCTTTGTTCATCTGCACTGTGTAGTGCTTGTAAAAACCCTCTATATTTACTCTGGTGAAGTCTTCTCTTGATTGTTGCCTTTGAGACGGTGTTCTTAATTTGGCCAACTGTTGTAAAGTTTTTCTTCACCAGGGAAATAATTGTTCTTTCATCTGGGGCTTTTGGTGTTGCTGAGCTCACCAACGCATCATCTTTTTAAGAATGTACCTGTAACGATTCCCAGTTCCCCTTCCCTGGACACTGTCACTTCCCTATTCCATCCCGCTCAGAACTACAATTCCCATACATCAGTTCTACTTCCTGTGGACTACAGCTTCCCTAGTCATACTTCCTCAGAACTACAGTTCCCATACCCGGACTCAATTATCATGATTCACCACACCTGCTCACTCCATTTTGTAT
>JACXGM010007556.1:0-30429 GCA_016801145.1 Umbra pygmaea
ACATTATATAAGCACTTTGCATCAGATTCTAAATGGATTAATACATTATATAAGCACTTTGCATCAGATTCTAAATGGATTAATACATTATATAAGCACTTTGCATCAGATTCTAAATGGATTAATACATTATATAAGCACTTTGCATCAGATTCTAAATGGATTAATACATTATATAAGCACTTTGCATCAGATTCTATTTGCAACCTGTGCATTTTAATACAGCTTCCTATTGGTGCCCTTTGACCTCTCCATTAGAGCACATACTCACGACTCATTTAAATTGGAAGGGGGAAAAAAATCATCTTAACTCTAAACATGGCGGTACTTATTCTCAATGAGTAATGATCTAGCCTACTTCTGAGAGTCCCTCTGTCCTCCATTACTAGTCGTTAGCCTGTAGTCAGTTGGCAGGCAGAGAGAATAAACAGGCAGGGAGTATACCGGCGAACACCACTATTGATTTACCAAGAGGCTAACACAGTCCCTGGCCATTTTTCTTCTCTACATTTACTCATACTCTTATTTGAAATATGAACACAATGACCCCATCCATTTCCTTTCCTGAACCAAACCTTTTCCCTTTCATTACAATTACTCAAGCACACTAAAGAAAAAGAGCCCTGATCAACAATTAGTCACGCGTCACTCTCATGCATAGTGCTCTGGGAATCTTTAGTGTCTCGTCTCAGTGATCAGATTTCTATCTATAAATCTAAGTCTGTTTCACTCTAGCAGATGAACAAACTCCCTCTAGGTTACAGAGAAATGCATGAGCTGGGCTACAAACCCGTAAAGTGGATGGCCAATGGTACAGAATATGCAGAGCACTGACCATACACTTAAATCTGATGTCCCTGCTTTTAAACGGTTCAGTGTACCATACTCAAACACTGTAAATGGATCATCCTGACAGCCTGGTCACATGACCTGCCTTACATTAGCAGTAGAAAGAGCATGATTTATGTAAAAACGACATTTTGTTAGATGAACATTTCACACTTGGGTTTTTTGTGAAATATGACTACGGTAAGATGTAATCCTCAGAGTTGACACAAGCCAAGGCTCACGCTCAAACTTCTGTTCACTGTCACCATAGTGATTAATGTCCCTATGAAAGGCTTAAGATGCAGACAGATATAATGTACTGGCTGCAGGTGCTGACACACCTAGCTCCACCTCCTCAGGGAAATCAAGGGATACTGACTGAAAAGTAGTGTGCACTTAAGACAATATGATTGTATATACATACATAAACTACTTACAACCTTCAATTACAAAAATGTTGGGACAGTATTGAAAATGTCAATAAAACAAAGAGGAGTTATTTGTAAATGTACTTTGACTGTTATTTATTAAACAAAAAAATGTATAAATTGCACAATATCATTAAAAGAGTCAAGGAATCCGGTCAAATCTTGGAGTGTAAAAACAAGGTTGAAAACCACTTCTGAATGTGCGTGAGTCGGTAATGGATATTCTGACATCCTGGGCTCAGGAATACGTTGGTAAACACCATTCATCGCTTGATCCACAGTTGCAAGTTAAGGCTTTACTATGCAAAGCAGAAGCCATTTCAACACTGTCCAGAAGCACCACTGACTTCTCTGGGCTCGGTCTCATCTGAGATGGACAGTAGCACAGTGGAATCGTGTTTTGTGGTCCGAATCGATGAATAAACATTTCAATTAGTTTTAGCACAAGACAGCGGGCGTGTTCTACGGGCCAAAGAGGAAACGCACCATCCAAGCTCTTATCAGTGTCAGGTCCAAAAGCCAGCATCTGTCATGGTATGGGGGGGGTGTCAGTGCTAATGGCATGGGTAACTTGCACGTCTGTGAGAGAACCATTAACGCAGAAAAATATGTACACATTTTGGAGCAACATATGCTGCCATCCAGACATTGTCTTTTCCAGGAACGTCCCTGCATTTTGCAGGAGGACAATGCCTAACCACATTCTGCCCTGATTACAAGAGCATGTGTAAGCAGAGTGTGGGTGCTAGCTTTGCCTGGGTGCTAGCGTGGCCTGGGTGCTAGCGTGGCCTGGGTGCTAGCGTGGCCTGGGTGCTAGCGTGGCCTGGGTCCTAGCGTGGCCTGGGTGCTAGCGTGGCCTGGGTGCTAGCGTGGCCTGGGTGCTAGCGTGGCCTGGGTGCTAGCGTGGCCTGGGTGCTAGCGTGGCTCGGGTGCTAGCGTGGCCTGCCTGTAGTCCTGACCTGTCTACGATTGAGAATGTGTGGTGCATTATGAAGCACAATAGAAGTCAATGAAGGCCCTGCACAGTTAGATTTGCAGCTAAAGCCTTGCATGATGGATGAATGGGGGAACATTCTGCTTGTTAAACTGAACTGGTGTCTTCAGTGCCCAAATGTTTAATAAGTGTTGTCAAAAGAAAAGCTGGTGTTACACGGTGGTAAACAGTCGACTGTGCCAACTTTTTTGTACTGTTGCAATCATCAAATTTGAAATTAGTGTATATTATCAAAAAATAATTTACATTCACAAAGTGCAACATCACATAATGTGTTCATAATTTGTTTTCAATGTACTGTTGAAATTAATTTTCAAATGACTATTTGTTTTATAATTTTCCATACTATCCCAACCTTTTCGTAATTGGGGTTGTATGTTGTAGCCTGATAAGTTTAAAGGGAATGTTATATTATCCTATCATCTATATTTCATTTAAATTTCCAGTCGTCTTTAGTTAATTAATGTAATGATCAAATTGCATTGTTTGGTCTATCTGAGGTGACTTTTTAAAAAAGTATTTCAAGTCGACTTTCAAGTTTAATTTGAAATCAAGTCACGCTAACCGATTGATGATGTAAGGCCTCGAGGGATCCCAGTCGGTGCAGCCCAACGAGCAGTCAAGTGTAATACTGATTAAGTAGTACACTGACATTATTAGGATGGCAAAAATCCAGGCTTAATATGCATCCAATCACTGGGTTACAAATCCAGAATTGTTTCCAGGGGAACATTCAGCTTACAAGGGAGGGTTTGCTTCAACGTGGTAAAATATGTGCACAGGTGAAAAAGAGAACATTATCAATACTACAACACTGCCATATTCTACAAGCGTCGGTTCAGTTAACATTTAAACCGTTCTGATTATTTGTGTCACGTGAATATGTATCACAATTATGAATGTCAATGTAATGTGATTACCTCAGTGGCATTTTTAATTGTACCTGGATACAGGCTCAGTGTAAAAACAATGTTTCTGAGTCACACCACTGGTTCTGTGTCAAAGCAGAGGTTCCGGATCAAACCAGTTGTTCTGGTTCAAAGCAGTGGGGGTCAGTTAGTGAAAACAGTGTGCGAGGCCATGCTTCCCCATCCTGGGCCCCTGACTTAACAGATACTGCCCAGATATTTACACATATGGCTTGGCAAACAATTGCAAACCAGTGTTGTCTACAATCATTTGCATTGTGAGCACGCCCTGGCCAAGGCCTGGCATTTTCAGCAGATGCTGTGTACTGCAAAGCCCTTGGCTCCATCACCAGAACGCTGCCTCTAGCACACGTTTTGGATTCTGTGCTCAGTTAGACTTATTGCACAGGGGTCCATGATGATGTCGTTACGCCGCTGGCTCAGACGCTATATGAAAAGTGATTTTATTCTGTTATCCTCTGCTGAGTCATCTTGGGAACCATGGTAATGGCCCACCTGTATTCATTTTTCATAACGACACTGTGCACTGTGACACCATGTGCTTTTTCCAGCCTGACTCCCTCGTATCGCACAGCACACAGCTGCCGTTGCAAGCCCTAATCAAGTGTTTATGTGGCCTAGAGTTCTGTATGCAGGGGCCAACTGGGCCAGAACACACTCCAGTTAGAATTCTGTTTGAGTAGCATGTGTGCTCAGTTTGCTATTGCACATTACAATACTGAAAGGAATATCGCTTTGCACAAGTGGATGTTTGTTTTCTAGGAATGTATAGAAATAGATTGTAGCCTCTGGATAATCTCAAACGAACATTGGACTGATTTGGCATTGACACAAATGTAGAAAAATACAAATCACATAAGTCTGACATAGTAGCCACTCAGTTATGTTGTCAAGTAGCCAAGGAGTTAGAGCCTCTGACCAATAACTGAAAGTTGTTAGATCAAATCCATGAGTGTGCAAGCTGTAAAATCTATTGTTCCTGCTCTAAACAATGCTGTTATCATTAAATGCTAGCTACTTACGCGCTGACTTGGACAGTATTTTATTTGTAGTATCTTACTAACCGTCTGTCAGTTGCACAATATCCATCTATACAGTTATGCTCAAGTGTTATTATTCATGTGCAATTTGTGTAATTCATTTATAACGTTGTCTCAACTTGCGCCATTCTGCTTTATCTTGGCCAGGTCGCCATTTTAACAGAGAAATTGTTCTCAATGTGCCCACCAGGTTAAATAAACATTAAATACAAAATGCTGAATGTATGGTATAGCTACTCTTATTCCGTTGATCATAGCAAGTCTTCCAGGTCCTTCTGTAGAAAAGTGTCCCCACAACATAACAGGGACACCACCGTCTTTGAAATTTCAAATGGGGTCCCACTGTGGAAGGCAGAGTTGGATTTTTGACCAGCATGATAGGACACCTGTCTTTTAAAATGTTTACCTATCTGTTGCTAGAACATCATGCCTGTAGTCTTGATGAGCTTTGAAATGGTGATTCCAGTAGCACATTGACAAACTTGAGTTGACATTTTGAACACAATGTCTCACTCAGGTACCCTTCAAAAGTAGTTTATTAGGTTTTATTGAATTAGTTTAACAACATCCAGTGACAAAATTGAAAAAGAGTAAGTCAGAAACAGGACAAATTCTTTCTCACAGCACGGTAATGTCAGCAGATTTTCTGGGTGTGTGTTGTTTACTCTGAGTTGAGTTTGGACACCTTGTCATAATAAGACAGTAAGCCTTGAAAGCCATGGCGTTAGACTGACAAAGGCCACATTGGCTTATGTGAGTTCGGTATTGGCAAAGATGGCTTGGATTCCACCATGATGAGAAACCGTGCTTAACCACCACATCTATTCAATTCAAATGTTGCACACAACAAGAATACAAACACAAATTACACCCAATTCCATCTCGTGTACTTCCAACAGTATTGAATGAATTGAATGAAGTAAACAACATTTACTCATCAAATTAATTAGTAAAACTGCTGCAGGATACATTTGCTTCTCCTCCCAGCTTACCATCATCTCTGTTGCTGTCACTGGTACCAGCTTTCTCAGAAAACTGAAGTCCAGGGGGGCTTTATGAATTTAGGTTTTTTACACCACTACATATTTCCTGAAGTGTACGAAGTAATACTCAAGCTGATACTAGATTATTTTGTAATATAATCTCTATCTTAAACCCTCCTCTGATAATTGCAATATGCAGACAAATCTGTAGTACACTACTTTTACAGGATTGTGTAATACACTACTTTTAGCCAATTTTGTACACTACTGTTAGACGATTTCATGGGTACACTACTTTTAGACGATTGTGTAGTACACTACATTTAGATGATTGTGTGGTACAATACTTTTAGATGATTGTGTGGTACACTACTTTTAGATAGCAAAAAATACCAAAATTGTGGAATCTATTTTTTTAAATATTTTTCTAATTTCTGTTTGTAATTTTAGATTTACATAAATTGTAGCTGTAGTCGTACTTGTGCATTAAAGGTGAATGAAACCAGCGATACACAACGTTCTTTACAGGAAATGGTGCTAAACAAATTGCCAGTCGTGATTTAACCTTAGTTACTTATCTTCCTGAATGTTTGTTTAGTCACCTTAAACAAAAAAGCATGTTGTGTTGCCTTAGTTGTTGAAAAAGAAATAAGGAATGTATTAGTTTTTTATGAAGTGTAAAGATATGGAGTATGCTTAGGGCCTGTGACAAGAAACGGCTGAGTGGTAATGTCAGTTGGATGAGTTTCTCAGCCCCAAGACATGCATCCATGCCTCTGCAGGTGAGAGTCAATGGTGATGGGTGCGGATGCAGGAAATAGCATTTATGTAGCCTATAAACAGATATCTGGACAGTGGATACTGATAAGAGCCTGGCCCCCAAAAATGTCCCTCCATTCCAGGCCAATAGCCTTTCTCCAGTAGTCTGCAGATAGAGTACATTCAAATATTCAAACGTATACCAAAATGTTATGTAAATGATTATGTAAAATAAGGGCATTTCTATGGAGTCTACGCTCCCTCGCGCAGTCTTAGTAGTACATTATCTTAGTAGTACATTATCTAGTAGTACATTATCTTAGTAGTACATTATCTAGTAGTACATTATCTGTAGTACATTATCTTAGTAGTACATTATCTGCCCATGGATGCAATTTCAGTCAAGTTTCAATCGTGAAAGTTTTGCAAAGTCTTTGGCCTGCCCCCCTCACATACATGGACCTGCTGGCTGCAGTGGAGGATGCGGTGAAGTGTTTTCCCACGTTAGGCTGCGCAGGCCGTGAAAGAACACTTCAAGCAAGAACATTCATTAAGATCCCCACATAGGTATTCACTAGGCCAAACGATAACAATAGGAAAGGCACACGTATAGGTAACCTTAACAACCACTTCACTTTCTAGGAAGCGATTTGATATTTCTATTGAAATCGTTATTTTTACAGATTTTTAAATGACAGATTTGAACCCACGTGGAAGCAGTATATGTGCACTGGAGGCAGTGGCTTAGACCAGTAGAAAACTGTAGGCAACTGTAATTTGTTATTTGTCTGTACTTTAACTGTATGATTTGTTGATTTCATGTTCACATCACCATATACTATAATATTGTAAGTATTACTGAGCATTTACAATATGGATAATGAATACTAATGAAAACTTTTATGCACTGTGGGGTATAAAAAATGTTAAAGTTATAGTTTGTGAAGATTATTTTGATTTCATGTTAGCAAAAAGTTTGATTTTCAATGTTGTGATGGAAAAGCAATACAAATGCTATCAAAAACAAAAAAGTACAGCTTTCCATTTACATAAAGAATTAATGTCAGTTGTTGACTCAGACAAACAGGGACCTGAGTTCAGGTGTAGAAAATGCATTCGTTACCCATTTTCAAAGCGGTAATTGTTTCATGTGAAACAGCAATGATTTCCCTCATGAATATTCATGCTTGTGCTCAGGCTCACCCTCATGAATATTCACGAGGGCCTGTCCAATAGTAAAGAGCCCGCTAGTTTCTGCACCCTACTGCACTACAGCCATGGTGAACTATCTGAGGTCGCCATCCAACACCTATAAGTGCCTCAGTGCATATATCATTTGTTGAATTTTTAAATATTACAAAAGCGGTGTATATTTTTGATGTCAGTCAATTGGCTGGTGCTCATATCCAGAGCAAGTTACAAGACGAATTAGGTTTCAGTGCCTTGCTCAAGGGCACAATAACAGATTTTTATCTGGTATTTTTTATTATTTCTAAAGACAGAACTGTAGGAAGCATCGTCCAGGGAGTCAGACATGTAGGGAGAGACTGAGAGCATGAGTGGTCCAGATTTAGTTTTTTAAACCATGTCAACTCTAATTTCTGAACTGCAGAACTCTGAGCTGCAGCCAATTATCTCTGTCTCTCACTTGGACAAAGCAGAAAGAGATTGTCAACGCCACTGTGTCCGCACACCCGCCCTTTGCTGCTCAGGGGGCCCAACCTTTGTGGAAAATGTTGATAATTCCTACAATCAAAGGATGGTGTACGAACACAACGGTATTAACCCAAACCATCTACAAACGAATCACCCCTAATCAAGCCTAGCTGCTTTGCCAAATAACATTTTTTTAACTGCGTTAAGTTCATTATAACTGTCCGTATTCCCAGAGGTGCTGTCAGTTATAATCTTGTGCACATTAACCTAAATTCCACTTAGTGCTGCAAGGCCCAACGGGATGCTGAAGGCAACCATGGCATTAAGCGTGTGTGTTTTCCCAGGGACTATGTAACGGAGGTGGTCCTAACTGATGGTCACTTTGTAGCTCAGTAGCTGTGGCTCACATAAACACCTCACCGACCTGCTGACCTCAGACCATCCTTCCAAAAGAGCACAGAAAAATAACGATCAATCAAGAAAAGGGCTAAAAATAGCACACCTTAATATTGTCATAGTATCTCGCATAGGAAACGACGTTTATGAAATGGACATATTTTTATATAGCCGATCACATTCGTATAATATATATTTCTTTTTCTAAAACATATTTCCTCAGAGGCACAAATAGTACCTGGCTGTCATCAAACGTTCACATAATAAAGCAGCAGTAAGTCATAACTTGTACCTAAAGTAGCGTACCTACAAACAGTACTGGATGGAAATCAAATGACTGCATCTTTATCGCTCTGCTCTAAAGCAATGTCGGCCACAGGCAGAGAAAATAGTGATCACAATATACTGTCAGTGCCATATCCACACAAATCAACACACCAAAGGTTGTTCTTCAAGGGATGACAAAACACATTTCTCAATATAGACAATCCACATGGTACTGTCAACCTACAGTAGATCCACATGGTACTGTCAACCTACAGTAGATCCACATGGTACTGTCAACCTACAGTAGATCAGCATTCAGGTCGGTGGCAGAATGCGTTGTGAAATTGAATTGAAAACAAAATACTTTCAGCAATCTTACGACCACTCAAACGTCTTGGCACTGACAGAAATGAAAATGAAATTAATCATAATAATTGTGGGTGCTATTTAATTTATTTTCATATCATTGATCATAAAACAAATGTTTGTGGTTGATCATCTTCTACCATTTTCACTGATGAATTGAGTGACATGTCTTATAAGTAGATGTGTATGGCTTAACATAGGGTACAAACTAAAGAACTGTGGTGTTCTTCATTTACTTCCATTCAATTAGATATTCCTACCTGTGTGTTCCTAAAGAAACAACTAATTGTTTTATTTTTTAACACTGATAGAAAAGGTATCAATAGCTCACATTACTGTGCATCTATGTCTGTGTTCAATTTAGCAGATTTAAATTTCCGTTGCTAAGCCAAACTTGGCTGGTTAGCACAAATTAGCAACAACGCCAATTGCCTGAACTCGTTTGGCAATAATGTAATGATGGTCTTAGAGATTTGGTTAAATGTGGTGTGGTTTATCTGGCATAAACTAGCATTTGCAGCTGTTCACTAGCATTAACTAGACTTCAGTTAGTCCAGTAGTTATGGAGTCAGACTTGTAGTTTAAAGGTTGCCGGATTGATTCCCGACTGAGCAAAAATGTGTCCTTCAGCAAGGCACTTTACCCTGTCGCTCTGCATCAGAGCCTCTGCTAAAATGACTAAAATGTGCATTAACTGGTAATTTATTAAATATATTTTGATACTTTAGCAGAGTTAGCTGGTGTAAATTAAATGGCAATGAAATGCAACATAGATAAACACACATACATTTATCATCACAGGGGTAGTCTGAAACCAAGTTGTTATGTGTTGCTTTTTGAATATCTAATGCAACTTACGTTAGTGTTTTGTATTCTACTGTTGTTCATACAAAAGAGTATATTATTTTCCCTAGTGTTGTTGCAGAAGCTTGTTTTCAGTTGGCTATTTGACTGTTGATCGTGACGTATATACAGTGCAACATGCTAGCACTCTATGTGCACATTGGGGGTTTCACACACTCAAACATGGCTTGTTGGCTGAGCTGCCCTGAATGCAGAAATGAACATGATTGGTTGCCTTCTTGCAGAGGGCTGAGCTTGTATTTGGAAACGGTTAAATGCTTTAATTCAAAATAAAATTTAACCTGATTCTTACCTTAAACCTTACCTTAACAGTTTTAGAATTAATCTTAAATTGATGGATTTCCAAGATAAACCAAGCTCTGCCCTCTCGTTTTATTCACCCAATCACGTTTGTGACAGTTTTTTTGGCCAGATCTGTCTCCGATAAATGTTTGAGTTACAAAACTCAGATTTCAGCTACAGTAATTATTTCAGACTTAGTATGAACGTGTTTAGGTTAGAGGTCAATTGTTGATTAAGATAAAAAAAGTTGTGTACTGTATCCATAGAACACTGAGGATTTCCTTAATTATGTATGGTGTACTCCAAGGAAAATTATTCTCTGTTTTACTACGGACCTTTGAATATATAATATGCAAATCAATTATTTTTAACATTTACAGGGAAGGACAAACTGAGACCAGAGTCTCACATTTGTGCCCTGTGATACGATACATTTTTTTAAATAAAAACACCAGTAAACTAAAAACAGAATAATAACACAATAATAAAGACTTTAAAAGAAACACTTACAATCAACAATATAAAAGGTAATGTAACAAGCATTTATAATTGCATGCAGGAACTAAAACCTCTAATTATGTTTGCTCTGTAAATCATTCATAAGTGTGAGGCATGATATTAAACGCAGTTTTAACTAACTTAGTGTGGCCACGTGGTATCTGTAGTAACAAAAAGTCCTGAGTCCGAATCTGATGTATAATAGTTTACCACTGAATATGAAAACATCAGCTAATGTCTGGATCTTCTAAAACTCAAGGAGTCCAAGACAACTGGAGTGTATAACAGGCAATGACGCATTCTCCAGTAATCAAGCGCTGCATGATATACTGCATCCAAATGTTTCAACGCTTAAGCTGACCCATGTACATATAGTACTTTACCATAATCAAGCACTGACAGAACAGTAGTCTGTAAAATGTCCTTTCTATGCTGTGAAGACAGACATGATTTATTCCTATAAAAAAATTACCAATTCTCACTGTTAGCTTTCTCACCAGCTCAGTAACGTGTATTAAAAAAAATGTTTCATCCAACCTGTAACGATGTGAAGTAAGGCAGGAGGAAGAACACACAGATAATAATCAGGAATAACCAAAAGACTGTGAAACAAAACTCAAAAGGTGTGCAGAAAGGCGCTCACTTAGTAGGTAATATAAATAAATTTCGTATCACTGGAACCAGATTTACTGCAGCAAATAGCTAACACAGCATAATTTCCAGAAATCACCAGGTTAGCAGGCATCAAATAGAAGAACAGTGTCCCTTAATCTAGTAAGTACTCAGGCAATAGCTTGGGCTAAACAGTATACATTTAAATAGTAAGCCTTCAGGCAATCGCCTGGTATAAACAATATCCTACCCTCAGACAGAGTAGCCACCATACATAGAACAAAGACTGACACCTAACATGACACACACAGCAGTTCATATACTTATGGTGATGAGTTAATACTGAACAGGTGTAGACACTCATTAAACAAACATACAGACTGGATAATTATGGGCAATGATCAGAATGTCAAGATAAATAATACACTAAACAGTTAAACACAAGAGGGCGCTGTCGGCTCATGTCAGCCATGACGGAACCAAATTCACAAATATTTATAGGAGATTACACATTCTTAAACAGAGACATCTAGTGTAGTAATGTTAAGATTTTTATATTGTAGATGTTTGGCTCTAGAAATGACCATATACTTAGTTTTACTAGCATTTAACACAAGCCTTAGGTCTACATGTGCAGTTTGTAACAAATCAAAATCAGTTTGCAAGAGTGCAAATGCTTGAGCAAGCGATGGGGCTACCACATAAAGGACTGTGTTATCAGCAGAGAAATGTAATTTATATTTTTGCACATTGTTACAGATATAATTTATGTACATGGTTAACAATAAAGGACCCAAAATTCAACCCTGTGGGACTCCCAAATGAATATTAACAAAATCAGATTTTATCCTATCAGCAACTATAGCCTCTGATCTGTTGCTAAGATCATTCTGAAACCATGCACAAGTGTCTACAGCTAACCCTTGTGAGTTCAGTTGTTTCAAGCAGCAGTGGATAATCAACTGTATCAAAGGCCTTCGACAGATCAATAAATACAGTTTATTTTACTATCTTTAACAATATCATTCACTATGTAGTGGCTGTGATTGTACTGTGCCGTGGTCTGAAACCAGACTGATATTTATATAATATGCAGTGCTCTGATAAGAATGTCCAAATAAATTATATAAATACATGATACCCTGAACTAAAAGAGTGTCACTTTAAGGCCTACTTGCAATACACTTCCTAAGTATTGTCAAAACTCTTAATCTAAAATCATTAATTCAACCCTACTTTGAATTGCATATTGTAGTGATTGGGTATAACCCTATTTACATTAGCAGGCCATTATGGTTAAAACAGACTCTTTTTGTGACGTTATCTATCTGATGTTTGGTCATGTGCGATTCCGTCCCACCGTCCGTCCCACCGCACTTCCACATACCTTGATGGTGAATGTCAAAACATGCTGTCAGAGAGGAGCCTGTCTGCATCACTGCAGGCTTGAAATTTCCAAGCTATTTGTTCCATCACAGCTTGAACAATCTTCATTACTACATAAGGCCTGACAGCAGAGGGCTCATAGCAGTCCCCGAGTCCATCAATGTTCTGGATAACAAGAAGTCATTTTTTATATAATCAAGTATTTTAGCTCCTTAAAGCTACTCTTAAATTCTGACATTGAAGAATGGAGATGATCTCAAGGCTATAAAGCTAAAGGCTATTTAATATGCTGAATACGAATTAGAGTTATTCAGAAAAACATTTCCTGAGGGGATTAAATTGATGTAGTCCCATGCTGCGTCCGTGAACCCCTGGTTTGATTTGAACATGATGACCTTTTCTGTTAAAATTTTAATGAGGACTATTGCCCCAAAGCTTTCTGTCTATGTAGAGCTGACAAGGACTAACATCATTTGAGATATTGAATCACACGTTGTGCTTGGGATCACCTTTGCCATGGATACGCACAAAGCAACATGGTTTTTTTTGCATTTTGTTTTCGGAAAAAAAATGTATTCCTCAATAATCCAGAGTTAAATTATTACATAAAGAACAACATCAAAATGTACAGGTATCACTGAAAAGGCTAAAATAATATGGATAAACTAGCACACTAGTTCTTCCTCCTGGTCACAGGTATTATTAGGGTCTGGCCTCAAACACACACTGACAGCTGTAGAGACACTGAGTCGGCTGTTTACCTGGTCACATTCTCCATAGCAGATAACAGCAGAGGGATACGCTCTGATTGCCCTGACATAGATGAGAGAGGAGCACAACAGTCTTGGTAATGTGTTCGCTCCATTGTCCAGCATGGGATTATAGCTATAACAAGTAGCCCTCAGAGGATGAGGGCAAGGCAGCCTCTCAGAGCCATGATTTGATTGTGTGAGCCAGGTTGTGGAGGGCTGCTGATGGGGCCTGAGTGGGGAAAACCTCAGGAGAGCCAGTAACCATGTCTAGTCATCTCGCTCCCACAGGTAATGCAGAAGCAGTCTGGGCTGAGGCCTCCCACAACATTGGTGAGTAATTCCAGACGAAACAAGACAGTGTGTAACAATTATATGATGTTCATGAAACTGAAGCCGTAGAGTGATTCTTTGAAAGAAGTTATTCTTGTACAATTGATATTTGATATCTAAAAGCATCATTGAGTAATAAGTAATAGCAAATGTGGCCTTTTTTTGACATTTTCACATTTCTTAGGCTGCCTTAAAGACTGCTGTGTACTGTATTAATAATGCTCCTACACACTGTTTACTCTGTTAGCGTTAGCAAAACTGCGTGCCAGGAAGCTTGCTCGAAAATATACCGTTTGCTCTAAAATAGTTACTAGTGTTTTTTCAAATTACCTTTTCTTCATTGATCCATCATTTAATAATTTTAAAACACAAAAACTAAAAATATTCCGTCTTTGAATTATGAAGATATATTCAAAGTGGTCGCCCTCTGCTGGTGATCTGTGGGATGTGCCCAAAGACAAGACACACCAGCACTGTTGTACATACATACTTGTAGGTAACATTGCGTACTATGCCCATTTTTCTGTAATATAGGCCATTACTGTAAACCAGCAGATGTATCACTCTGAGACTCTGACATCCCTAGGTGGCCCAGGGGTCTACAAATCTAATGGAGGTAGGTATTCAAGTGAAGGCTTGCATAATTCAAGAGAATATGCTGTCCCCTCAAAATAATATTTCACTTAGGGGTGTACTCACTTTTGTTGCCAGAGGTTTAGACCTTAATGGTTGTGTGTTGAGTTATTTTGAGGGGACAGCAAATATGTCCTGTTATACAAGCTGTACACTCACTACACATTGTGGCAAAGCGTCATTTCTTCAGTGTTGTCACATGAAAAGTTATAATTATATATTTACAAAAACTGACGGGTGTACTCACTTTTGTGAGATACTGTATATCAGCTATTTCATGACACATACAGGATTGGAAAAGGCCAAGCAGTCATAATAGTAATACATTTGTAGATAACAACGCTGACAATATATAAACAGTCCTTCCATCTGAGGACAATTATAACATTATATGAACATCTAAATCATGGGTATGGTTTCATATGGAGTGTGACTCCATATGTGGCTGGGTTATCTCTGACTGGCAATGAATCACAAAGTTTCAGGCCCAGCCGGGGAGTCGAGACTGGGGCAGCCCAGCTCCGGCAGTCCCGGCATCATAGCCCATCGTTGTCTCAGGGCGGCAGAGTGATTAGTAGGACAAGCTCTGCAGTCAGCACCAGCGAGATTGATGGGCACCTGCAAGGTTTGCACTCACTCGGCGTGATGAGATCGCTAGCTCCCACACAGCAGATGGCAACACGCAGACTTAGTCAGCGAGGAAACCACAGGGAGGTTCAGCTACCTAATCAACATACTGTCTGTCTCTTTCTCTGGCTCCTACGTCCCTCTATCCTAACCTGTCTTGATTACTGCTCTGACAATATTAGACGGGTGATAGTTACCGGCGGGGGATCCATGGTAGTAGAAACAATGAGAGAAAGATAGAAAAGGGCAGGAAGGAAAAAATGAAGAATTAAAGAATTGGAAAACAGAATAAAAGATAGATAGAAAGACAAAGAAAAAAGAAAAGGAAAGGAAAAATAAACAATAAAAGACAGAACAAAAAAACAGAGAGAAAGAAAACAAAGAAAGAATGAAATCAAAAAAGTGGTTCCAGTATGAAGAATATTCTGACTGGGCAAAAAGGACAGCTGGCTAATAGTGAGCGTGGTAGAGTGGGCATGGCTAGTGAGCGTGGTAAAGTGGGCATGGCTTAATAGTGAGCGTGGTACAGTGGGCATGGCTTGTAGACCTCACAGGAACCATGCTAATACTGAGCGTGGTACAGTGGGAAGGGCTTGTAGACCTCACCATGCTGCCATAACAGACCGGTTAGAAAACCTTAGAGGAATATGTGTCCAATCCTTCAACCTAAATACATGCTAACTGTGAATTAAACAGCTGGGGTGACATTTTCCAACCATTTCACAGTGCTGACGTGCAGAAAATGTATGTTATTTTGACAAATACATCCAGCAGGAAACCTGGCCATTTTTAGCAGCACATTCCATGAGGTGGCAGCAATAATATAATGCAATTCGAAAAAAAACAATGTGTTGCTTCAAATGTATGCATGAGACAACTGCAATGAACAATGCAAGGAACAGCAAGCTGCTTTGGTTCTTAAAAACAACTTAATTGCCCCAAAATTGGCATTTGTGGGATTTATTTAGTAAACAAAGGATGCTGATATTGTTTTGTACGTGTCAAGAGAATAATCCCACTCCAATATACTTGAAAAATTAACTAAGATCCATATAGGATTTACAAGAACTGGCCAATTTCTAATGTATATGGTCACCATCTATCCAGGCAAATCTTTATACAATTTCAGTTGGCATGACATATTTAAAAAGCTGTTATTTTAGACAGGGATCTGGAGAGGGAGTAGGAAGTATATAGTGGATGTGGATGCACTTAATGGCTGCATTACTTCCTGGTGCAGTGCTTATTAAACAATGGCAAACAAAATTTTATTGTGTTTTGATAGGAAGCTACTTCTGATGAACACTTTACAACCTCTGGAATAATATTGCAATATCCACTTTTTGCTGTCAGGTGACTTCACCGCTGAATAACAGATTGCCGTTTAATTTCCAATCTGGGCAGAGACAGTCTGCAAAACCAATTTCTGAGTTTGAGAAACGCCAATGCTGTAACCATTGTTGTGAGTGCTAAAGAAAGCCATCGTGCTCATGAACAGAAACATAATCAATATTGTATTTTATTTGGTATTTATTTTATTATTTATTAAGGACTTCATGAGGTATATTAATTGGTCCAGCTTTATTGGATTGGGTCACGCAAAAATACATTGATTCTTCTAACAGCCACAACTTTAACTGCTTCCAACATCGAACAAAGCATTACAGACCATAAACATCCAGCACTGCATTGCAGTTTAACTGTGGTTTGTTGCAACAATTTCTTAGTTAAATAGGCCAAAATAATTACATCATCAAATGTCTATACATCACATTGACAGGTCTCGCAATTAAGCTATACTTTTGGTCGAGGAAATGCATAAACACTGTGACAGCCGATGAGTACACATTGGTTGAAGGAGTAAGCGCCAATGAAAATGTACAGCCACCATTTAAAAACCACTCTGTTCAGTGTAACTAGGGGTACGACTTCATCTCAGAAATGTCCTTTTCTATCACATAGTCTACCTTCAATCTGTAAGTGCCATTGCCATGGAGCCGATGTGTCACCTGCTTATAGCACGCATTCCTGGGGAAAGGGGACAACTTTGTCGCCTCGAGCCCCACGTCCAACAACCTTGTGCAGGTGACATAAGGGAAGCAAATGCCGGTGTCAGAGACAAGGCCTAGAGCCCTTTTTATTTAACACAAACCCCTGACGTCTGAGGACCAGGAAATCCCGCTAGAGTAGGTCTACTTAGCATAGAGAGCCACCCGGCGGGCTCAAGACCATGCCAGATCACATTGCCAAGAAGAAGGACAGTTAGCCCTCTGTTTTTAAATCACCCGGAGCACTGAAGTTCTTAGCTCAATTTAACTACTTCAAAACAAGGTAAAAGTGCAACTAAGAGAGTAACTAAAGTGTTTGTGTGTCATGTAGTGGTTAGCCTATCACACAACTTCCACCAATAATAATATCAAACTCGGTGTCCTCCCCTCTGTTCACCATCGATTGTGACCATGACACCTTTGAATTTACCAAATCACAGGGATGTGACTCTAAGTCCTAATAAAACAGCCTGAAATGCAAAACAGACAATTTTTTTTTTTTTCAGACAATTTTTTCCCCATTCTGTGTGAGCTACACGGGAGAGCGCATCAGAGATCACAGAGCCATGGGAGTAAGACAAAGCAGAATGCTGAACGGCGTGAGGAGCTGTTGCCTTACTGAGTCTCTTCAGAAGCCCAAAATCCCTGGAGGATCGAGTGGCCCCATTCCCCCTCCGGCACACACAAAGGTTCAAAGAGCTCTCCGACTTACCTACAACAAGAAACATAGTACAACAAGAAACATAGTACAACATATAAATTATGCTGCAGTGAAACATTGAGGCAAGTTTGTATTAACATTTTTTTCCTTCCATGGGTTTGTCACTAGGTATGCCGGAGGTGATGTGAGGCACTTCTGAAAATGAAAATGTTGACTACATAATTAAAATGTGCATTTCTGGACACAAACCTTGAAACATGGACAAAGATGAAACCTTTAAACAAGGATAAAAACATTATTGGCACCCCTGAATTCATCATGTACAGTACTGTACTGCATATCTCCTGATAAAAAGGCATTTAGTGAAACGTTTTAGTCTAAGTTTTAGTCTATATACACGCAGAAGTATAATACAGAACAGTACAGGATAAAAAAATAACAATTTTAAAAAGAATGAAATTAAAGTAAAAAAATAAACATTGACTTGACACAACTCTTGGCACCCTCTTGAAAAAGTTAAATCAATTTGAAAATAAGTCGACCAATGAATAGGAAGAACTTAAAAAAACTCCCAGAATGTCGTGGCAAGATAAATATTAATAAGACAAGTCATCAAACTCTGGAAAATTTAAAAAATATATATTAAAACTTTCACAGAGCTTAAGGCTGATATAGAACAATCTGGAGAGTTGGTTCCAACCCTTACCATATGTCACACACTAGACTAAAAAGAAACAGAAACATGCACACTGGTTTTTGCCCAAACCTATGGTTGTGCCAAAGGTGTTGCAACCAATTATTAGGTAAGGGTACTTTTAATGCAGTCCAGGTCAAATGTATGTTTCTGCTGTGAAATCACTACGTTACAGTAAGTTGAAAAAGCAAATTTTCCTGTTGAACACCTTTGGACATCCTATAAAAATAGTCTGATACCATGTACGTACATTTCCAGTTATTTCTGAATGTACACATAATACAGAATATTCAAAGGTGCCAATAGTGTTGACAAGAAACATTTTATACGCACAACCGGCGCTACGTAATAGAATGCCTCTGAACAGATTCACGCCCACTTATGGGGGAATAACAAAGCGCCATACAGTCAATGACAGTATGAATACAGTATTGGATCGAGAAAGTGGACTAACTACAACATGACAAAGAGTTGATCTTTGGTTGGGTGCACCACAATGTTAGAAAAAAACTATTTTAAAATGCATTATTTTGCCATGTAAAAAGAAATATCCAGAAAGAAGGCAATTATGGCTGCAGCTAGCTGTACTGTACCGTCGAGAAGACTGTATCTCCACACACTTTTGTTTGTGGACAACATTTCATATCAGGTAGCCCTAAGAAATTAATATTCACTGACATGCAAAGGGGTGATAACAGGGGATGGGTGGAAAAAGGTACGTAAGTATTTTACTTTTATTGGAATAATCATAGCTAACGTCAGTGTCTTGTGATTACAAGCATGTAACCTTAAACATAGGCTACAGTTTATTTGTATTGCTGTCCAGAAAAGTTTACCCAGTATTCTAAATATAAAGACATACTATATATATTTAAAGCTGTTTACTTTAAAAAACTAAGTGAAATCGTTCACTGGCTTAACACCTGGTGACTCGATGAGGTACGAGTAAATGTCCGGGTAAGACACCTCTGGCCACTGGGTTGGGTTGTTACACCAATTTGACACGGGCAGAATAAGGCAACAAAAATTGACCAAATTTAGTTTGTGT
Source organism: Umbra pygmaea (assembly GCA_016801145.1). Lineage (NCBI taxonomy): Eukaryota > Metazoa > Chordata > Actinopteri > Esociformes > Umbridae > Umbra > Umbra pygmaea. The sequence goes on from JACXGM010007556.1 coordinate 19,082, forward strand.
ATGTCTCTTTCATGCTCTATGGCAGGCAGGGTGGACATATAATTACTTGACATATTAGTCGTTGTGTCCTTGGGCAAGACACTTTACCCTAATTGCTCCCAGGTCGTTGCTGTAAATAAGAAATTGTTCTTAGTCAACTTACCTGGTTAAATAAAGGTTAAATAAAGAATAAATAAAATTAGTGATTTCGTAAGTTACTCACGCCTGCCGGCTGAGTACGGACGTTGTTTAGTGCTGCTATTTTGTATTGAAGTCTAGTCAGAGGCTGTTTATCAAAACCAAGAATGCAAAGAACAGACTTGTGTACTTGGGGAGAACGTTCTTGCTAGTTGTTCTAGGAAGAATGAACTCACAAGGTGACAAGTGCAAAGAACGCTGCTGACAGTTTGAGACGATGTGTTCTAGCTGGTATTGCGCAATACTACCCCCGGCACTGATGCGGTCTGCAGTACCCAAACATAACGATTGAAGATAACAGCCAGGCTTTTTCAGAACGGCAATATGCTATTTTAGAGTTTCTCTCCGACTATGTACGTATATTATCTTATAAAGTTGACTTAAATCAGCACTTAATTTCAAAAGTGGTCAAGTAGATATAACTGTTAAGGTATAAAACAGGGTGGGCTCGCTAGCTAAATTACACCCGCAGGCACTTGTGCTTATGAGATTTTCACTTCCGAAAACATTTGAGCACATTTTCGATTTGCCATAGATTTTTGTTAAAATGCCTATATTTGAAATCTACACAGTTGATTTCTCGCATCAAATGTTCTCAGAAGTGAATTTAGTGATGAAATAGCGTAAGAAATTGTAGAAAAACGACTTTCTGTATTGACCTGTCTAGTTAATCTTCCCCCATCAAGGGGCGGTGATGAAATTAACAGTGAATTTCCCGAATGTGCCGGTAGTACGTATTGGCATACGAGTTAGCTAGTACCATATTATGGTTTGAGTTCAACTGGAGATGTTTAAGCATGAATTTACCTTTATGATTTAGTTATTTCCACGTACTCGGCTTCTGCTATTTCAACACTAAATGTCCACAAATACTTTATGATAAATTTCTTTTGACCCCTGTATTACAGAACCTTTGTGTAACTAAAAAAACATTAATTTTGTGACATCTAATAATGTGGCTAATATGTTTACTTATATGATTTTCAGCTTGACTCTCCTTTACACGTAATAGGTCCTTATGTTGTCAGATATCAGCAGCAAATCCAAAGCCAGTAATCAAGACTCATCGTTGACAGGTCTCTTGTGCACTAATGATGCAAACAAACCCACCTGCTGAATAAACAGCTGTGAAGCCATGTGTCCAAATTATTTTGGCATCCAAAAGGATAGGAACTATGAAAACCAATGTTTTATAATTTCTGAAAGGATTATCCGAAATATATTAAAAGTGCTTTGATATTCAGGGTGACACGTCCTTAACGTCATGGTGTCATTAACAAACCAACATTAATGAATATAGAGCCAAAAATAAATGCAAGTGTCACTGCCCATATATTTTGAGTTCACAGTATAGGCTACAGTATAGGCTACAAGAAAAATAGCATAGCATACAATTTGAAGTAACATAATTTAATGTAATGTCAACTGAACCACAAGCCTGTTGTATGGACTAGTAGATGAATAGAGATTCTAATATGCTTAAAAATGTATAAAAATGTATATTTTACTGTATTTCAATACATTCAGTATATCATTCTAGGTTTTGTGACACTTGCATTTACATTGAATCATGTGATTGTTTTTCACATTAGCAGGCCATATGCTTTAAATTAAAGATAAGTCATTTGGTCCTGTCACACTGAGACACACATCTGATCAAGTCCAAACCGTCACTAATGTGACCAAATAAGGACTAATTAAGGAATTTAGAAAGTAAGCTGGCCATTCATCTACCTGCCCCACATCAGATGAAATTGTGGATAAAATTTGAATGTCTTACCATTCAGTTTGTAGGGATATGCTATCTAGGGTATGCCCTTATGCGAACTAGTAGTGGTGGCACAGTTCACAAAACCCACAGTTCGGTTCATATCACGGTTTTAGGTCACAGTTTTCGGTTCTGTACGGTTCTTGTTGTTATTTTTCAATTAACAATACCCCAGCATATCATACATAGCTTAATTATCCACAATTTAGGATACATTATTAAAAGATAGTTATATCATGTAATCATGCACAAACAGAATTTGAAATATTACAGAATAACAACTGAAAACTTCAGTGTAGCGCTTACAAAAATACACGTGAGGTGACCTTGCAGCACTCCACCATTGAGGAGCGATCGGCTCCGCTCGTGGCATCTCAAAATCGGACAAAAATCTTTTAAACTGACCTTCGTCGATCTGAAATGAAGACAGATTCAGCAACTCTATGGCCTATTTCTCACTTAAAATGTTTTCAGAAACACGTTTCCGTGAACGATTTTTGTAAAATATGAGATCGTATTCAGAATGCCATTAGAGTCTGTTTTGAAATTCGGGAGCAGGCAGACCCACATAACACGTTCGACCAATCAGCTGCCATGTGTTGCATTTGTCACGCTCATCCCGTTTGTCATTTCTGGTAAGTGGTTTAACATGGGTGTTGAAAGTGTTCACAATGGCAGTAAGTGGTTTGTGCACATTAGCAGTGTACCGACAAAACGTGCGACACACACGCGCACCGAACCGAGACAAGCAAACCGAACGGTTCACATGTTTTTTCATGAACCGTGCCACTCCTACTAACTAGCATTAACCAAATGACTGGAAAACCAGCATGTCCCAAACGTGTTCCTTATGATGCACAAATGTCTAAGACAGTTACTGTGTAGAAGTGTAGTGCTGAGAAGGATGTCAGTGACATAAGGTTGATCGTTCTGAGACAAATTCAGTAGGCCAGATTTAATGGGAAGAACTGATTTCATAGGTAAGTCTGATTTCATGGGTAGGTCTGATTTCTTGTGTAGGTCTGATTTCTTGTGTAGGTCTGATTTCATGTGTATGTCTGATTTCATGGGTAGGCCTGATTTCATGGGTAGGCCTGATTTCATGGGTAGGCCTGATTTCCTGGGTAGGTCTGATTTCATGGGTGGGCCTGATTCCCAGGGTAGGTCTGATTTCATATGTAGGCCTGATTCCATGTGTAGACCTGATTTCGGAAAATTGCCAAAGTTGATATCTACATTGAAAATCACCCATAGTTGAAAGGGTTGGTGAGATCACTGAAATAGGAGAGTGGCCCTAAACGTGACATTTGAATATCTAGAAAGCAGTTAAATGTTGATCTGAAAAAATATGTTATACATTCACCTCTCTATTTGTCGAAATACAACCATTGAGACACTGATCTAGTTTGTGTGCGTCATTTCAATACAGTGTTGTGATGAGAATACTGATCAAATTCTAAATTCCTGAACTATTTCTTATGTCTTTTATTGTTTTGTTGAATGTTCCGACTTACTTCTGCCCAGTGCTTGGAGTGGGGCCGTACTCACCAGTACGCAGTACCCGCACTTCTACATTTTACCCTTAAGCGTACCTGCACTTTTTCTTGCGTACCACTACTTCTCGCATGTAGCCGGTACTCTACCATTGACAGAGAAAGCATCAGTGTCAGAGAGATTGGTAATGACCCTAACCTTACATAAACTACACTACCCAGAGGGCACTATGTGACTTATTTCAGATCTCTTGACGAATCACGAAAAGGCGAGCAGTCAGCCCAACCTATCAGAAGTTTGCTTCTCTCCAAACGCTAGTTCGAAAAAGCTGTCTGATTCCTGCGGCCGCCACGAGACCGTAGCAGATTTTTCACTGATGAAAACCTAGAAACTAAAAAGAAGTGTGTCTAGTTTGTAAGTCGTTATGTTAGCCTGGCTTCAGAAAGGTACTAAAAGAACATGTGTGCCAGAGCCAGACACGTCAACAGAGGTCCAAGTCCAACCAGAAACATCTGGTACGATTCATGAGCTTCAAACTAACGTTAACGTTGATGTGAGCGGAACAGCTAGAATTAATGAGGAGTCTGCAGATACCAACTATGTTCCTATGATCCTAATGAGCTGATGATCTTGTTGCCATTATGTAAGTATGAACACCTCTTATATGTAAATTATTAATGAATAATTATGTTTTGTCATGCCAGAAATGTATGCTACTTTAAAATATTCAATCAAATTATAACCTAATTGTCTACTGTTTCTATAGAATAGCCAATTTGATTAATACCACAGCAGAATATCTCTAGACTGAATTCACTGCCATGTGTGTAGCTACTCTCTAATTTTATGTCTGGTATTAACCCTGTTCCCCTGTGTGTGTGTGTGTCTGTGTGTGTGTGTGTGTGTGTGTGTGTGTGTGTGTGTGTGTGTGTGTGCGTGTGTGCGTGTGTGCATGCGTGTGTCTAGGGATTGTACAGTTCCAATCTCAGCACCGTTGCAGACTTGGAGGAGTTCCGTTTTCACATGCACGCACACGCACACACACGACTTGTTAAAATAAATACATTCATGTTGTTATAAATAACAATAAATTGTTGTTGTACCAGCAATATCTCTAAGTTTTGTTTTTCACTGTAGAAATCTCAAATGTCATAATGATTTGACAATGCAAGAGTACCGGCACCTTTTAATCCCACTTCAAGCACTGCTTCTGTCTCAAATTAGTCATTTTAAAAGGGTTTCTTATTTAGGCTTTTTATAGATTTACTAACCGCTCTGCTAGACGGTCGCCATCAGCGTCAGACACTGTCATCAACCATTCAGCGAAAGCTTCCCTTGAAATCAATGAAACCTGCTATATTGTCCGTGTCATTTCCTGTCCAATGGCAGTGTCCATGTCAAATGGCACGGTAAACTAACTTCCACTGCTTCAGTGTAACTAAATCAAAATCTACATGATGTGGAATAATATTGATCATGGAAACGTGACATCTAAACATCTCATGATCTCTATTGCACAAACACAACAGGTCTCCTGGGAGAGGCACCATCACTGGCACAACCTGCATCACCTTCCCACAGGTAAAGTAGAAGTGGAAAGATGTCAGTAATTCTCAAAGCATTTTTTCAATGTATGAGCCTGTGTGAATTTATAGTCTCCCATTTGGCCTAGCATGTAATCAGTGGCCCAGAGGAGGCAGAAACTCTTTTCCCACATTGATTAATGCACAAACGTTGTTCTTTTAATTAAGATTAGATGTGCCTGTATTGAACAGCTTTATCTCAAGAACAACGCTAAAGGCCCAGTGTAATCCATTAAAAGCAATAAGGTTCTGAAGACCTTGGCTTTCGGCAATAGGATGACATCAAGAGAGGTTCGACGTGAAAGACATATGTTTAACATACACAGAAAACAATTTAACCTGTAAAACCTCAAAATACAGTATGAGAAAGGAAGAGAAAAATACACACAGAAACCTCCATATAACGGTACTGTATATACAAATGTAGATTATACATTAAACTGGGAACCAGTGCATAAAACTCAAATTCAGCTAAAAACAAGGCTCTAACATTTTGAAAACCCATATCTGTCACCCAAACTGAGTACGGACTCTTTTGAGGACCAGTTGACTGGCATTATAGATGTGAGCTACATAATTATCATTCGTTAGAGAGCTTCTCCATATCACTCTTCATTCCATAATTCAAACCAAGGCCCTGATGCTTCTGCAATCTCAGGCAGAAATCAATCGTTTCCAGAAGCCATCTTTATTTTGGACCTTCATTTGAATTGAAAATTATTCCGGCTGGCAGGTAGCTCTGCCGTTTCTTTTCTCCCTCGCGGTCCAGGCGTCGTCAGGAGGATAGCTGACAGACTGACTGCTAAATAGAAACAGACACATGTGACTGTGACCCGGGATGTCGGAAACACTCCAGAAGCCCGAACGAAGGCAAAGGTGCAACGACACACGCTGAGACTGGTTTGATGCCTAATGTCAACTCCTCCTTACAGTTAGTGCTTATTAATATATTTGTTTTGTGCCAGTGTGTTCCTCTTGATGCTCAAGCTCCTGTTGTTCTTTAAGCCTGTCAGTAAAATGCATTAAAGCACGGGTCTGTACTCAGTGCATGGGGCGCTAAATGTAAATGAGCTCCATGGGAACAAATTGAGTGACTGTATCCCAACTGCATTCTTTTCACATGACTACAGATCCCTTTCTCCTGACAGGAATATGTAACTAAGCCTCCGTAAATTAAATGCAGAACAAACCCTTCTGTTTAAATACTTTTTAATATATATTTGTTTTGTGTGTGTTTCACACTTTAATATTCCATTAAGATTTGTGAATGTCAATGGTACCACAACAATGACAAGATGGAAGCGCTGCATTTGGCCGGTTATTATCCCGCTACCTTGTCGGCAAAATAGTTCCATGTAGCAATTTCAAATTCCATAACAAACAATGGCATGAATGAACCTAAAGAACAGCAAGATCATTTGTAAGGCATCTTAGGGGCCTTGCTGCACATGCCAAATTCAAACAAATATTTTAGCTTAGAAGTGTCAGAGAGATATACTATGTCATATTCAGCACACTTTTAAAGGCAGGAGACATTTCAAAGAAGTTGTTAAGAATGTGTTACTGGAAATAGAGAATAACATCATATGTATTCTGGGCCATGCCTACCTGGCTGCAGAATACATAAGTACTGTATGCAGTGCTAACCACATTTATATCATTGGAGATCGGCAACCTTGCTGTCGTGGAATACAAAATAAGCACACAAAGAAGATAGAAATCAGTAAAGGGCCTACATCTATTTTCTCTCTATAATATGCAGCGATGATGATCACTAAGGGTTTGAGGGACCTCTCTTGGTCTCTCCTTCGCCCTTTTCTCCCTGGAAAGCGAGACTGCATCATTAGGAAAACTCATACAATATGCCATCCACTCCAGTGAGCATTCCCATTTGCTGACACTCCGTTCCTTTGGCTGATGAGTAATGCTCCGACAGTCATAAACTGCTCAGCACTTTCCAAATAAGACAGTAAAATGCAATTTTTCAGCTACAGTACCTCACTGCAATGTTTTGAATTACATGGAAAGCGGTCCCTGAAATGCAGGTTGCCTAAAATACTGAGGAGACCAAAGCCAATCGAACTGAAGTTGGAATTCTAATGAGGCCATCTTGAAACAAAATCTAATACAAATTTGATTGATGAATTTGGACATTGTAACTTGATAGGATGAAATGGCCTAAATACAGTATTTTCCTTGGCTTCACATAGTCAACTAAACATTTTTTATTTTGACCTGTTGGAAGAATCTCTATAAATCATTTGGCGTTTTTCACTCTTGGTTTGAATTGGTATTTTATTACATTGAGTTAATTGTTTTCAGAGATATTTTGTCAACAACTTGAGAGAATTATAAAACCATAGAATTTGATGTCACGTCTGCTTTTATAACGCCACTGAATGTTCTCTGTCAGTGTTCAATCTCTTTCACAGTAAATTCCAGACATTAGCCTGCACAATGAGAGTAGATTTCTGCAGTGCCGAATACGCGATAGTGAACAAAAAAGAAGCAATTTGATGAAACCAAAGCATGAGACATAAGGCTTTGTGTTTAAAACAGTCAGAACAATTATCATCTGGGACAATACTCACATATTTTCTGTATCCCTGTGTATTAATGCAAATAACACTCTCCAACAACCTTTCATACTGGAATAACATTTGAATAAGTCGAGGGCTAGCTCCACTACGCTAATGTATTTCACCTCAGTAAGAGTGACAGCTGTGACTTTAAACACAGGGCAGCTCTGCAGGCGCTATGGTAACGGGAAGGTTCCATCTTTGCCATCTAATGGATGTAATGTTTACTACTATACTTTAAGAACATTGGGTGCAGTTGACCTGGCACACCAGATGAAATATACTGATTTCTGCTTCTGCGTATATACTGTATATTAATGACAGTTTGTGTGAAGCTAGTCATGTCAAGGTTAGAAGCAGACAGTGATAATAAGGCATTAGTCCACGAATATCTCTTCGGAGGTGGAATTACTTCAAGAATTGAGTGATGTAATCGGTTTGACCTTATAGTCTGTCTTCTAAAAGCAGGGTCTGCATTGTTTCTTTCTATATACCTAACACTTTGAAATTGACCTACTGATCTGGTAAAGGTGCCTGAGAGAATGTATACACCCAGACACAAAGCTTATTCATGGACATAATCAAATGCAAAAAAATACTGTTTATCAGCGACCGCGATGCATAGCTATGTAATGAGAATTCTCTACTGAGGTGTGAGTATTTTCAAAAGGAAATAACCCTTCCATTTGACAATCTGATAGCAGAGAACACTTCAAAACAATGACATTCAATAGCTGTGAAATTACAAGGCAGGCAGCTAGGTTATTTGATTCAGACAGATCTCAGATGTTCTCTTTGCTGCATTCGCTGCAACTTGTTTTTTTCTTCAAATTTCTAGTTAACCAAGGGTGTAAATAAGGCAAGCTGACTGGACTGATTGATAGTCATACGGAAATGACTCTGCAGATGGAGAAAGCAATTTACCAAAGTGCAGCAGGTAAGTGATTTCTTGTCTTTGGAAGATTTGGAGAGCCAGAGGAAACAACATTTTGTTTACCAGGCCCGAAGCATTATTCATTTTCATTCAGGTTAATGAACACTATTTACCCACCATGAGACTATATAGTGAGGTTCTGTAAATGGCAAAGGGCACTGACCACAAGAAACACAAATACTGCCATGGGCTGGAAGACATAACACAGCCAGAATGGCACTGCACACATCGTTGCTCATCAAATTCATTAAATGAGAAATATGACTGACATGAATGAGGAATGTATTTCTGACATAGAGAGTGGCACACCCCTGCTACCATAGCAACAGTCAAGCCCCACCCACCTGAGGATCTCTCAATTTAAGTTATCTTTTTCCTGTTTTTTTGTCGGGCGGAAAAATCTGCTTGCCATTTGCATGTAGCTGGATTGATTGCTTTCATTTTATTCTGTTGATTCTTTTCCACACTTGCCTGTGCCATTCGTTATCACGGGGAACATTAGGACTGCGGAAACATTTGTAATGACTTGTCAAGCTCCAAAGCAACAAAAGGGTCTCAATGGAGGACAAGGTTTACCTATAGTATGAAGAAAGCTATCGCTTGCTCGGGGATTTAGGACAAGTACGTTGCAAGAAAAGTATTTATGTATTTTTTAAGTGTGTTATTGAAAAAGTTTGAATCATACTATAAACATTAACGAATTAAATGAGCTGGAAAAAATGACAGTTGGAAGCAGAGTCTACAGTCCTAGGCACGTAGGGAGAAACAGAGATTAGTAAGGGCACAGATAGTGGTCGAGTCAGGGCTCAAATGCCCATTACCAGGGGGCTGTGTGGTCCCGATTAGGAGCTCTGAACGCTGCACACTCTCTGGCATGAATAACAGCGATCTTGAACCACATCAGAAATCAACGCTTGGGCGTCCACGTGGCGGAAGTGGGCTAAGTCACTGCATTGCATGCATTGCAGGACAAGCTACGTCACGATATTGAGTGGTTCGAACCTGACTATGGATTCTCCAACTTTGCCCGGACTTTCAGCATGAGGCAGTGCGAGTTGGCATAGCGCTGAATGAGATTTTGGATAGGTATGTCAGATTATCTACCTTGCCACATCGCTCTCCAGTGACTCTCCAGATCGGGCACCTGTAAGTTAAATTACGGAACTGTAGTTGGTGAATGTAATCATCCCGTACATGAACTGACAAAATTCTTCCGTGTTGCAAGAGCGGTGTGAAAAGGATCGGCTGGGAACCATGTGAGCGCCCCTCCCCATCCCACACAAGATCATGGAGTTGAGGAGCTGCTGACAAGGCAGGGTTAAAAAAATGGGGACAAAAATCACAAAAAATGACAAACAAAAAAGAAAACAATGTTTGAATAGTAGTGAACATGAAAACAATGTCATCTGTGAAAAGCCACAGTATGTATTTAATCTAGATGTATATGCATGTTGTTAAACATGTGGGTAGCCTTCTCTTAACAACATGAATTAATGAGGCAATCCAGCCAGGGCAGGCTGATACGCTTGACAGAACAAGACATTGTCAGATCCAGCCGTGCACCATGCCTTCATATTAATTAATAATGTGTGAAGATACAATGTATATAAAAATAGGGGTCATCATTTCATTTATTTTATCACAAAGTCCAACAAAAACAAATTGGGTCTTTGATTTCAGAACGGGCAACAGGGCTGTCTCAGAAGGAAAATGCAAATTGCGCATGTTTTTATTGCAGATGCAAATCTCACAAAAAGGCCTCGTTAAATGTCATTAAAATGTGTGTGGTCTGAATTTGCCCTCTGTCAGTGCTGTGATCAGAACACTCAGAAATACTCAACAGTCCGACGAACGACATGTCGATATATCTTTTGCCGCCGGCACTGTAAACATTTGAATAAAAGCGATAATGAAATTACCTGTTGTCCTGATTTGCTGGTGTTATTCAACACCTTTATCTAACACCTTTATCTAACACCTTTATCTAACACCTTTATCTAACACCTTTATCTAACACCTTTATCTAACACCTTTATCTAACACCTTTATTTAACACCTTTATCTAACACCTATATTTAACACTGTTATTTAACACTGTTATTTAACACTGTTATTTAACACTATTATTTAACACTGTTATTTAACACCTTTGTTAAACACCATTATTTATCAACTTTATCTAACACCTTTATCTAACACCTTTATCTAACACCTTTATCTAACACCTTTATCTAACACCTTTATCTAACACCTTTATCTAACACCTTTATCTAACACCTTTATCTAACACCTTTATCTAACACCTATATCTAACACCTTTATCTAACACCTTTATCTAACACCTTTGCTAAACACCATTATTTACCACCATTATTTAACACCTATATTTAACACCTATATTTAACACTGTTATTTAACACTGTTATTTAACACTGTTATTTAACACCTTCGTTAAACACCATTATTTAACACCTTTATCTAACACCTTTATCTAACACCTTTATCTAACACCTTTATCTAACACCTTTATCTAACACCTTTATCTAACATCTTTATCTATCACCTTTATCTATCACCTTTATCTAACACCTTTATCTAACACCTTTATCTAACACCTTTATCTAACACCTTTATCTATCACCTTTATCTAACACCTTTATTTAACACCTTTATTTAACACCTTTATTTAACACCTTTATCTAACACCTTTATCTAACACCTTTATCTAACACCTTTATCTAACACCTTTATCTAACACCTTTATCTAACACCTTTATCTAACACCTTTATCTAACACCTTTATCTAACACCTT
>JACXGM010007557.1:0-30576 GCA_016801145.1 Umbra pygmaea
TCGTGTCCATTCCATAAGTGCTCTATGCAACGCCAATCATTGACATGCTTCTCTTAAGGTTTGCGAAGGAGCCTACACCTTAGAATTTCTCAGTCAAAAGTTGACATATGCCCAAATTAGCACGTCACATTGCTGATTCATCTTCATTAATTTATTGGGCATTGAACGCAGGTCACATGGTTGTCAGAGGATTCCCTTTATGCTGCTTTGCCTCATGCATAGCTTATGCGTAGCCTTACGCGTCGTCAAACACACAGATAATGTACATTATGAACTAATCTCTTTACGCAACCTCTTCAAAGGAGCCTTTATATATGAATATGCAGTGCACTTAGATTGACACTGCTTAATTTCCTGGTGGATAAATAAAGTATCTCATAGATAGAGCAAGATTTTAATGCGTAGGTTTCCAATGGCAATAGAGAATCAGTTGTTGACTCATTAAGGATGACAGAATGACATACAGTCTCGTTGATGATCAAGTATTTTTTATGAAAATGCGCATACAAACACACACAGACACGGTCACTGGTGTGACTGTTGCTCAGCAACTAAGACAACACATACCAAAATCAGTTTAGGAACTGTAAACCAAAAAAAAAAAAAAGTGTAGGCTATTACATCATTTTTGAAGTCGTTAAACCCACGTCAAGAAGCGAGACAACGGGATGAGGAGAGTGGATGGTTAGCGAGGGATACCCGGTTTGTCTACCTGTAACAACATCTCGTGTGAACACATTACTGACAATTTGATAATTGAATGAGTAGTCTATATTTTACTGATAACTTCAACTATGCTAAAAGAAATGTTACTGGAATAATTTGAGGAATGTTTTATTTACATATTACGTGTTGTCTTTCTTAACACCGTATTGCACCTCGCGTGAACTGAAAAATCAATTCCTGAGCAATTGATGTAAACTAATTCAGCACCTTCCCTTGGGACAGCGCCTTTGTAACGTCGTACTTAAGAGGCAGCCTGATAAGAAGCTTCCTAAGGGAGACTTCGGGGAACACACTTAAGAACATAAACAACTTCGGTAAGATATATCTTTTTGAGTCTTCTTAGCGGGCTAAGAGTGAACGTTATCGGGGAACCGGGCCCATGTCTTTAAACAGTAATTAGACATTTTGATTCATTGATTTATTGAATCAGTGATTCTTCAGCTGCTGAGGCAGAGTGGGTTAGGAGCTCCTTCAAACCCATTACTTAACATGAAGCACAACTGTAGCCAGATCAGTTAAGACGGCCAGATGTCAGTGGGTCTTTGCTCATTATATTTGACAGATCAGTAAAACATCTGAATTAGAGTTGATACTGCCAAAGCTGTAATTTCAGACAATATCGTCTGTTTAAACTTAGGCTATGTGGATGAACTGTAATGTCTTCCAGTAGGATGTGTTGTAGTGTCCACACTTCAGAGCAAAGGCAATGAAGCATTTCAGCCAGTGTAATGTTGTCAAGCTTTCACTGGAACCTCAAATCTCAACTCCCAGCCTGGAGCTCTGTTCTTCGTGGCTAATTTAATTCAGACGTTTTTTAACATCTTAATCATTCCAAGTAAATCTGGAATGGAAATCAGCAGTACTCTGGGTCCTGAGGCTCAGAGTTGAGAAACACACCAAATATTTTGTGAGAGAATTATGAAAGTTTTTTGATGCCTCCTGACAACAGGTAATTAAATGAAAGCCCCCAGGTATTTTAGCTTATACTTTCGAAATACTAATTCAATTAAGTTACGAAGCATTATATTGTCATACCTATTGTTGTTATTTGTTATATTATAATTAGTTACATTATCTTCCTTTACCTTATAGTACATTATGAAATGTTTCGTGTCACTATCATACAGACCTTTATTATACAGTGCTTTACTAAATGTCTTGCCGCAGGTGCCTTGGTGAAGGCTACTAGGCTGTCAGCCGTGGCAATGAGGGAGAATACCTCTGATGTCATTGAGGTGCGACTGGTACAGCAGCAGGGCCGTCTAGAGGTGTTGCGGAACCAGCAGGTCCTCTCCTTCACAGAACAGACATGGATGGACCTAAATGGTGAGTTACTGCATCATTTTGTAACATACCACTAATACCAGCTATGTACCAAATAACCACTTGTTAGTAGATTATGATGTACTTAGGGATAAAATATGAATTTTTCAAGTGCCTAAACTGACACAAACATATCTCTTTTGCAGGTGTTTTCGTGTACTCCCCAACACCCCAGAACGTGACCGTCATGTTTCCCTCAGGGGTTGGCGTAGAGGTGCGGGAACGAGAGGGTGGCACCATGGCCCTCACTGTGCTGCTCCCCCTGGACTATGCCAACGTCACCCAGGGATTGCTGGGACAGATGAACTCTGACCCTTCAGATGACCTCTTGACCAGCCTTGGCGAGGTCATCCCCACTGACAGTGCTACTCCTGAGGAGATATTCATCTTTGGAGCTGGATGTGAGTTTGTAGACCTCTGGCTTTCATCTCAATAGTGTTTTCTGCTGTCCAGAATATTCCTGGATGGCATTTGTCATAATGATATAGTGTAAAAAACTAGATATTTTTTAAGGTGCTATTGACTGACTTGTTTTGGAAACAGTTGTGAGGTGAACAAATCCAAAGCATATACACTCACCTAAAGGATTATTAGGAACACCATACTAATATTGTGTTTGACCCCCTTTCGCCTATAGAACTGCCTTAATTCTACGTGGCATTGATTCAACAAGGTGCTGAAAGCAGTCTTTAGAAATGTTGGTCATATTGATAGGATAGCATCTTGCAGTTGATGGAGATTTGTGGGATGCACATCCAGGGCATGAAGCTCCCGTTCCACCACATCCCAAAGATGCTCTATTGGGTGTAGATCTGGTGACTGTGGGGGCCTTTTTAGTACAGTGAACTCTTTGTCATGTTCAAGAAACCATTTTGAAATGATTAGAGCTTTGTGACATGGTGCATTTAAACGATTCCCAATTGGCACTAAGGGGCCTAAAGTGTGCCAAGAAAACATCCCCCAAACCATTACACCACCACCACCAGCCTGCACAGTGGTAACAAGGCATGATGGATCCATGTTCTCATTCTGTTTACGCCAAATTCTGACTCTACCATCTGAATGTCTGAACAGAAATCGAGACTCATCAGACCAGTCAACATTTTTCCAGTCTTCAACTGTCCAATTTTGGTGTGCTCTTGCAAATTGTAGCCTCTTTTTCCTATTTGTAGTGGAGATGAGTGGTACCCGGTGGGGTCTTCTGCTGTTGTAGCCCATCTGCCTCAAGTTTGTGCGTGTTGTCGTTTTACAAATGCTTTGCTGCATACCTTGGTTGTAACGAGTGGTTATTTCAGTCAAAGTTGCCATTCTATCAGCTTAAAGCAGTCGGCCCATTCTCCTCTGACCTCTAGCATCAACAAGGTTTTTTTGCCAACAGGACTGCCGCATACTGGATGTTTTTCCCTTTTCACACCATGCTTTGTAAACCCTAGAAATGGTTGTGCGTGAAAATCCCAGTAACTGAGCAAATACTCAGACCAGCCCGTCTGGCACCAACAACCATGCCACGCTCAAAATTGCTTAAATCACCTTTCTTTCCCATTCTGACATTCAGTTTGGAGTTCAGGAGATTGTCTTGACCAGGACCAAACCCCTAAATACATTAAAGCAACTGCCATGTGATTGCCATGTGATTCTCATTGCATTAAGGAGAAATTGAACGGGTGTTCCTAATAATCCTTTAGGTGAGTGTATTGTTGTCCTACCTTCTCTAACGCTTGCTTATTTTACTGAGTACGGAAGCCATTGTGCCATTTTTCAATTTGGGTTAGATATCCAATTAAAGCAGTAAACAATATACAAAAATAACGGCCAAAGTGTTGTGAAGAGTTCGATTACACGTTGACTGAAAACAGGTGCACTTATGGTAAACAATTCCTCAAGCTGACCTTGAATTCTCAATGACTATTGTCAAGAAAAAGAGGTGCGTTTGGGCTTCCCCTGCCAAAGCCACCTGTTTGGAGTTAAAGGTCTTCTGAAGGGCTTTAATAGATGACAGGTCCAGACCACATGAAGTGAGAGGGAAAAACCTTGTGACTGGAACCTTTCGGTGGCTAAGCTAGTCTGGCCCGAGCCATAAAAAGCCACCGGGGTAATGATCCACACAGGCACATTCAGTGATGAGAACAAACAGCTATGTGCTTCCCTCAGGCTCTCAGATGCTGTGTCACAAATGACCCTCATCTAGTAGCAAGGGTACACCCTATGGACACTTGCCATCATGGTGCACTTGGAGTGTATATGTGTGTTAATGTAGGATTTCATGTACATTGAATTAAGGAACCACATATTCTTCTAAATTCTAATCCAGATTTTTGCAGACGGTTTTTGTGGTCCACATCATATTTATTAATATACTTTCTATGAGTGTTTACAGTATATACGTTGCATATGGGAAGCATTTCCTGAGATTAGTCTTGTTTGTCCTAATGAGGGTGGAAACTTTGTTCATGAAATGGTGTTAGTTAATGAACAGAAGAAGTTTGTGACCCTGCACTTGTGCAGTTTGTTGTGTGAAACAGGACCTCTTTGTAGTTTGAGTCATGTAAACACCAGATGTGAGCCCCAACTCAGAGGGTTTTGTGGGGAAAATAATCCCGAAGGAATTTGCCATTTTTCATCATAAAACATAGTAGAGGGTGAAGATAATTCTTGATCGGTACTCCTATTGAGACCTCATGAACCCCCCCCCCCCCATATTATCTGAAAGTCAAAACAGCACTTCTAGTGTGATAGGTTTTGGAAATACTTCTCCGGGTTTTAAATCAGCATTACTCACCTGAAAGGCTTTGTGCACATACTGTATACCCTGGTCTTGGTTTAGCACATGTTAGCTTAAGTGATGTTGTAATATCCCCTGCACAGGGAAAATCTCCAACGAGACGTCTTTGTTCACATACGATAGTAAACACCTGTTGGACACCTACTCTGTGAAACACGACCCGGCCTTCGTCCCGGCCTTCTCTGTGGTCGAGGACACCAGCGATCCCTTGGTTATAGACATGCGGAAGATGTGCTTTGGTGAGTAAGCTCCATCTTTTAGTATGTGTTTTATTTAATGATGTATGCTACAAAAAATAATAACACAGGGTTTATTTAGGCAGTAACTCTTTTTATGATCCTCCATATTCCCAGGAAATACAGGACTAGTAAGGAGGCACAGTTTTAACTTTCTGACAATCAACAAGAGTTTTACACTATTTTGACATTACTTTATTGGCAGCAGGCACAGTACTGTCTCAGGCACATGTAAAACAAATCTGTAAACCAAAGGCGCTTTCAAAAATAACAGAATGCCGATTCCCTAAGTTTAAAATTAATACTACTTTATAAAGAGCAGTACACTGTGGAAAAAAGCAAAATACTGCAGGTGCTGTAGTAGACAAACAATGCAGGAGCAGTTGCAAAAATTAAATAACAGCGTTTAATTAGGATCTTTATATTCAAAGACAAAAACAAGACTGACACGACACGATTAACAATTAAGCACGCTGAAGTCCATTTAGCTCTAGGGTATATAGGAGCTGGGTTGAATCCACAAGGTGCAGGTGCCCTGAGGTGATTTGGGGGTGTTGGGTTTTCTCTTCCATGATCTCAGGGTGGTGCGCTCAGATCGATGGCTCAGTAGACCGGCGAATCAGAGCACCAGATGGGAGCAGGAGGAGGAGACATGGCACACACATCCTTTTCCTGTTTGAAAACCTTCTACACCTGTTTCTGTTTCAGTTAATCTTTTTGGTTCTAACAACTCATTATGTCATTGATCATTATCTCCAGTCTGTTATCTTTGTTTCAACATGCACTGGCCTATCTACCAACAAGGTAATCAGGTTTTTATCTGAAAATGTTTCATGACATAATGTTACTTTATTTTAAACAAAATACGTAATGTTTTTTGGAACATTGCAGAAGTAAAAAAAGACTACTAGATTTGTGTCTTTAAAATCTAGAGTGACACAGAATTTTGCACTGTATTGTAACTTAGTGGTTAGAGCATCATTTCCATTTCAGTAGGAACTTGTGTGCATTTGACAAGTAAAATAATGTCATACGTTTATTTATAGGTGAGGGGGCAGAGTTCTGCAAGTACGACACCCTGACCACACGTAGTCTTGCTGTGGGCAACGCCACACTGATGTCCTTCAAGAGTCACAAGGCACTCCTGTACCACCTACAGCCTGGTATTCCACTGTTACACTACTACCTTCCATTAAAATTAATTGAAAATGAACAATTAAACAATTTCTTTCCATATGCATTAACCCAAAATCTTAACAAAATGTCAACGGAAAGCATGATGTGTTAACTAACACTGTGCCAAATACCCCTGTTTCCTATTCTTAATTATCAACTATTGATTTCTGATTTATTTTTTACATTTGGATAAGTTTCTTTTTCTACTCCATATGCAAGTGTTAAGTAACTTTCAATACCTCTTACAGATTGTATTAGAAGTATACTGTACATAGCCAGTGTATAGTTTTTTTCTTTGACACATACTGTACAATTGACTGACTAATTCATGCAATCAATACATTGAGCTACTGAGTTAGTATTTCCATCGTAAAGAACATTATTTTGTCCCTTAGTGGTGTCGTGTGGTTGGCTGAGCACTCCAAGGAACGGTGAGAAAGAAGGCACGCAATACCTAGAGGGGGCAGTAGTGAACTTCACCTGTAAAAGCAACTACGGTCTGTACGGTTCTTCTGAACGAACCTGCCTGCCCGGCGGAGAGTGGAGTGGAAAGGAGACCTACTGCTTCTCTGGTAGGCCCCCGCCTGTAGGCCTGCCAAAACACATTAGAAACACATACATAGAAACACTGCTCATGATAGGTGGATCAGATTTACAAGGATCATAAAAGGATCCCAAGTTGTGCCAAATGGCGTTGTGTCTTTGGGCAAGGCAGTTTACCTCAAGTTGCTCCAAGGGAATGTCCATGTAAAATGTAAATGTTAAATGTTAAAGAAGACTGAGCAATTAAAGGTGCAGTCTGCAGTGTTTGCCACTAGGGGCAGGGCTAAAGTTGTGCAAAGCTAGAAAAAAAAACTTCATCAACGAGAAGCAAAAAAGAGCCAGGCTGAGGTTTGCAAAAGACCTTAAGGGTTGGATTGTAGAGGACTGGAGTACAGTCATCTTCTCTGATGAGTCAAATCTTCAGCTTTGCCCAAAACCTATGGTTAGTCTGCTGGGAAACTTTGGGTCCTGCCATTCATGTGGATGTTACTTAGACACATACCACCTACCTAAGCATTGTTGCAGACCATGTAACCCTTTCATTGGCAACAGTATTCCCTGATGGCATTGGCCTCTTTCAGCAGGATAATGCGCTCTGCCACAAAACAAAAATAGATCAGTAATGGTTTAAGGAACACAACAATGAGTTCAAGGTGCTGACTTGGTGTTCAAATTCCCCAGATCTCAATCCGATCGAGCATCTGTGGGATGTGCCGGACAAATTAGCGCGATCCATGGAGGCCCTTTTGGCAGCCAAAGGGGGGCCGACACAATATTAGGGTGTAAATCTAGATAATGATGTAGTTATGTAGCGAGCAGCAAAAGTTCTCAGGTGGTTTGGAAAAATACTGATATTGCAGGTGTTACACTCTTTTCAATTCTCAGAAGGGGAGATGTGATTTGTCTCATTAACTTCCTGGTTATATTCAGAGGTTCAAAATGCTTTGTTCCAATTTCTTCTCTAAACACATATGGATTCAGAACATAATGGAGCATGAGTGTAATTATGTGAGCATTTAGTTCTGGCTTAACTGAGAGTAATTGCCCATATACCACAAAAACCTAGAATGCCTTATCGCTAATATGTAAACTGTTTACTAATTACAACTATAAAAAACGATTTATTCTCAAACCACTGGAATATATTATATTCAGGACATAAGTATTCAGCCAAACCTTACCTTTAATATTTACCTTCAACCCGTACAACTTATAACCATAACACTATTTAATGCCCATCTACTAACCATGTTCATGAAACATTATGCCCCCTTGGTATTTTGCGCTGCATTTCTCAGCTAGTGGATCAGATCACATGCTTGTACAAGTAGGAAAAGCCATTAGCAGTGAGTGTCCTGAATCAGAACCTGTGACATTGAAAAGCCCATTAGCGTGACTTGAAAATTGTGGTTCCAGTAACTGTGGTTTGTGTTCTTAGCTTGCGGCCTAACCATTATCCCATTAGGCCATTAGAACCTAGGTTTGGCTTTGGCCCTGCTCTCTCTCTCTCTCTCTCTCTCTCTCTCTCTCTCTCTCTCTCTCTCTCTCTCTCTCTCTCTCTCTCTCTCTCTCTCTCTCTCTCTCTCTCTCTCTCTCTCTCGCTTTATCACTGTCCTCTCTCTCTCTTCTTGAATGGGAAACACCTGTGTTTTCAGAAGGGGTTTTAATAGCTAACAGAGGGAGCCTTGGCCTAAGGCAGTGTAAGTGTTGTTCTGCAGTAATCCATTGCCACCAGTAGATGACAGTGTTTCCCTGGTTAAATAACAGTCTCACCACTGACATCCACTTGTTTTAGTTTCTCATGGTGGTTATCAGTCTTCCATCCTCTTCTCTCTTTACCTCCATCCTCTTTTCATTAGTTCTCTTACAGAGGCTTCCTCTTGATAGTTATCATTGAATGTATAGGGGTGACTCCTTGACTGGGACACAGCTGGACAGAATATCACTGAACCTGATTCAGTTGTATTACCATGGTAATGTGATATAGGCCATTAACTTATCAGGTGAAGACATTTCTGAAAGTGCTGCATGTAGTAAAATGTATTTCTGTCTACAAACCTTTACTATTCCTAAATTCATATTTCTCTGTGTTCTTCATAGCGTGCTGTTTATTCCAGACTAACCCATCTTGTTTTCATTATTGCAACAAGTGAACAATAGAAGGGTACATTCTAAACAGTGCACGTGTCTGAAAGAGTTCCTTGTTTGTTCATGTGATCCGGGAGCGATGCCTGGCTCTCATTAGGTGTTCTGGACAACATGTTCCCATCAGTAAAGTTGATACACTCCCTGAGCGTTGTCTATTAGCATTTTATTTTTGGCACAGCGAAACTCCAGTATCCCTTGCTTCATTTCCGATACACTTGCTGGTGGTACGCAAATGGACCATTAGGATGTCATGTAGCGGTTTCTCAATGAATGCGTTTCTTGCTCACATGACTCAAAGTAGGGTCCCAACACACAGAAACCACAGCCACACACACTCACAAACAGAGACAAACACTCTCCAGGCCCTCAAGGGTACATTTTTAAGGGAATGTAAGGGAAGGAGTTGCAATTTGGATTGCATACAGTTGAACTTATAATTTTCGGAATGTAAAATCTAGCCTTCACGATAAACTGTAAACTGTAAGTGGCATACGGGGACTGGAACTGCTGTTGGTGACCCCATGCTGACCCCCTGCTGACCCCATGTGAATCACTTTAGCCCGTAAACACTTGGAACTGGATAAATTGACAAACCAAATTCAATCTTGACAGAGAAACATTTTTAGTGTTTATGTATAGGCACGCCTATGGTGACAATTGTGAATTTGTGACTGGAGAGTTGACGCACAATTTTCCTCTGTCAAATCCGATTATAACTTAACACTTCTTGTCACCAGGACTGAAGCTCTGCCAGTCCCTAATTATAATGTAATGCCATTCGGTGACGACGTGCCCAGCCATGTGCTTTTAGCTGTCCGCTTAAGTTCTTTTATGAGCTTTTTACGAGGGCATAATGTATTGTGAGTTGTGAATGGTCCTCAATGATAAACTGGTAGCCTACTTTTGACCTGAGCAAATAGTGTTCTGTTAAAATATAGTACACAATGTAGGGTGTAGGGAGCCATTTGGGCACAGGCTGATGATCAATTTGAATGTTATTCAGTGGAAGAGGGTAGTCACGGGTAGACGGGGGAATTTCTTTCAAGACTAAATAAAAAGAATGTCCTTGGAAGGTTTTTGATCTCCATAACTTTAGAAAGGGCTTGGGAGAATTAAAGAAGTTCGAGTTATATAATTACCTATCAGAGCCGCATTGAGTCACGCTCCATCTCTTTCAAAAAATAATAAGTTTAGTAGATGTTCTTGTCAAGAGTGACTTACATAACCATTGATAATTTTAGTAGAAAGCGTTTTAAAAATGTTTTTTTTAACAAAAATATGTATTAATTGGAAGCTGGAAATGATTATGTGGCCATGGTGATGTGATTACTCAATTGGAAATTTGTGTTTACACCCCCACTCTTATGATAAGTGCCACGGAATCATTAGTCTCCACCCAGAGCCTGTACACCTACATAATACATCTCCCCACAGCAGTACACCGGGCAATGTCCCTATTCACTGCCCTGGGGAACAACAACAACAAAAACAAGTATTAACACTGCTTAGCTTTAAAACGGCGAAAACAGTGGGATGGTTGAATAATGGTGGGATGGCTTTAAGAGTTCCCAGAGAGGAGAAAGAGAAAAGGATGATCAGAAACGAGACAGCAGGAAAGCATGAAGAAAAGAGAGAAGGATGATCAGAAACGAGACAGCAGGAAAGCATGAAGAAAAGAGAGAAGGTACTGTACAAGGAGTCACAAAGAATGAATAAAGGTCCCATTCATTTTATTTCCCGTTGGGAACGGCGGAAAAGGTCTGTTTGGTAGAAAGGTAGAGATTGTGTGTTGGAGGAGAACAGGCAGGTAGCGTAGAAGAGGGAGCAGCTGAAAGGCCACTATAGCCAGGATATTTAAACCCGTCATGTCCCCGTTCACCACGGTCTGTGTGGGGATGCTCATGAATAAACAAGATACCTATCCAGGGAGTTCAGCGTTAACAGGCTTTTGTGATTAAAAAGAACCATCTGGAGTCCTGCCTTTTTTCTGATTCCTTTATCTTTCTCCATTTGCTTTTATTTCACATGGTTTTCTCAACTGTGTCTCATTTCTATCAGTCACAAAGACCTGGGGGAGCTTGTGTGCAAGATCAGAGCCGAGGAATAAGCCTTTATGTGTGCCTGCGTTCGCGTGTGTGCCTGCGTTTGTGTGCGGAGGAGGTATTATTTATACTTTCCCCAAATGTATTTCTAGGATTTCTCCTCAGATTCTGACAGCTAAGACCTCCTCCCACATCTAAAGTTCTCTGAACTCCTGATCAACCCACTATGGAGGAGACTTCTAGAAGCCTACAGATGTTGTGCGGAGATACACTCCCGGTGTACAGTACGACACATTTACGTATTTTGTAATTCACCAGACGTATTTGGCAGGCATACGTTAGTCCAAAGAGTGACAAATTCCCTAAGCTAACAACATAGTTTATCATCCTGTAGCAATGTGCAGGCTCTCACCATGGTCAAACTATGAATGAAACAGTGTTTATTTAATCTTTTCAGGGTATAAAATAGACATCATAACATTTGGTGACGTCATTGTGATCTTGTTTTACCATGCAAGTTATTCTCTCTTCCTCTCTGGAAAGAAATGCCTCTCTCTGGCTGTCTGTCTGTTCCTCTCACTGGATGTCTGTATCTCTATCTCTCTCTCTGGCTGTCTGTCTCTCTCTCTGGCTGTCTGTCTCTCTCTCTGACTGTCTGTCTGTCTCTCTATCTCTCTCTCTGGCTGTCTGTCTCTCTCTCTGGCTGTCTGTCTGTCTCTCTGGCTGTCTGTCTGTCTCTCTGGCTCTCTGTCTGTCTCTCTGGCTGTCTGTCTCTCTCTCTGGCTGTCTGTCTCTCTCTCTGGCTGTCTGTCTCTCTCTCTGGCTGTCTGTCTGTCTCTCTATCTCTTTCTCAGGCTGTCTGTCTGTTCCTCTCACTAGATGTCTGTATCTCTATCTCTCTCTCTGGCTGTCTGTCTGTCTCTCTGTCTGTCTGTCTCTCTGTCTGTCTCTCTGGCTGTCTGTCTGTCTCTCTGTCTGTCTGTCTCTCTCTCTGTCTGTCTGTCTCTCTGGCTGTCTGTTTGTCTCTCTGGCTGTCTGTCTCTCTCTCTGACTGTCTGTCTGTCTCTTTGGCTGTCTGTCTCTCTGGCTGTCTGTTTGTCTCTCTGGCTGTCTGTCTCTCTCTCTGACTGTCTGTCTGTCTCTCTGGCTGTCTGTCTGTCTCTCTGGCTGTCTGTCTGTCTCTCTGGCTGTCTGTCTGTCTCTCTGGCTGTCTGTCTCTCTCTCTGGCTGTCTGTCTCTCTCTCAGAAAAGAGTCCAGTCCAGAGGAGCTGGAATTGGACAGTGTTTCTCATCTGCACCGAGTGAAAGCGGGAGAGATGAACTGAGCGGTGGAGGGGGGAGGAAAAGAGGGAGAAACTGAGAAGACGTGGGGAGAGGGGGCGTGTGATAAAACAAAGAGTAGGAAGGGCGGAGTGGAGAGACAGATAGAGATCAGAAAGAAGGCGAGAGAGAGAAGACACCGGTGGAGCGAGAAAGCCGATACCAGTGTTGGAACAGAAAGCTCTGGCAGGGCAGTAGTGGTAAAGAGGACTTAAACATCTTATTTCACCCCCTACCACCACCATGTTAAAAAGTGTTTTGCTTTCACCTTATTGACGCGCACGGTGTGGGAACGGAACGCTTAAGTGAGATACTTGAAGGTCACACTCCTTGACTTTAAAGCGGCATAATGGAATGAGAAAAGATACCTGTGGGTGTGGTCACAAATCTCACCTGGTGTGGCTGTTGAAAAGGACGCAATAGGGGACTAGGGTACCATTTAGGACGCACACTTTGACACCACTCATGTTCCTTTGAACTGCTTCTAACAGCTTGCCACTGGCCCCAGTAAGAGCCCTCATAGATGCTTAATAGCACTATCGCTTTCACTCTGTGTATGTTGGGGGGGGCGCGATTGGGGGTGCAGTGTACCTTAAACACTCGTTTGCCGACGAGCAAGGACGAACAAAAGTGAGGGAGTACCAGTGAAGCATGATCGAAAAATTGACATTGGGTTTTGTGACGTGATATTTTCAAGACAGGTTTATCGCTTCTTAATCACTATCACTGATGAGAGGCAAGAAGTAACGTTTGATGAAAAGGAGCAGAATTACTTTCTTAAGATGATATCATCTCTGCCAAAAAACTCATCTAAGGCTCAAAGAAATGTCAGCAACCCTGACACCAGTTAAGCTCTGGGGATTTGGGTGTGCCTGTGCATGCTTGTGTGTGTGCTGCAGGAGTCTTTTAGATCTAAGGGAGCTCAGTTCATTGGTTTACATTCCTGCTTTCTCTCCACACTAAATTTATTCACAGGACAATACTGTAGCACAAGTTCAAATTTAGACAATTTAAAGCTCTCTGCGTCTCTTCCACTTTATTGTTATTATCTCAACTTCAAGTGAAGTAATTGATGACACCACAGAGTTACTTCTACAGAAAATTCAATTTGCCTCTTAAAAGATAAATATTCAAATGAAATAGCTTTCTGTATTGTAGAATTTTGTTGGTCCAGTGTAGACTCGCCTAAAGGATTATTAGGAACACCCGTCCAATTTCTCCTTAATGCAATGATCTTCTCAACCAATCACATGGCAGTTGCTTCAATGCATTTAGGGGTGTGGTCCTGGTAAAGACAATCTCCTGAACTCCAAACTGAATGTCAGAATGGGGAAAAAAAGGTGATTTAAGCAATTTTGAGCGTGGCATGGTTGTTGGTGCCAGACGGGCTGGTCTGAGTATTTCACAATCTGCTCAGTTACTGGGGTTTTCATGCACAACCATTTCTAGGGTTTACAAAGAATGGTGTGAAAATGGAAAATCATCCAGTATGCGGCAGTCCTGTGGGCGAAAATGCCTTGTTGATGCTAGAGGTCAGAGGAGAATGGGCCGACTGCTTCAAGCTGATAGAATGGCAACTTTGACTGAAATAACCACTCGTTACAACCGAGGTATACAGCAAAGCATTTGTAAAGCCACAACACGCACAACCTTGAGGCGGATGGGCTACAACAGCAGAAGACCCACCGGGTACCACTCATCTCCACTACAAATAGGAAAAAGAGGCTAAAAAAGAGCCAGCACCCGGAAATTGAAGCTCCTATGGGGAGATTCTGAGGCTAACAAGCCATCACCTTCCCTTAGGATTCCATAGACTCCCATTCATTTTGGCATCACTTTGACAGCGAATCACTTTACATCTGAAGCCTTTAAAGACTCTGTCTATTGTTTATTTCTAAAGAAACATGACTATGTTTAAAAGGCACCATTGCCTTGTATCTCACTTTATGGCCCTGTAGCAGCCATTTTGTAAAAATACCCTAATGTCTTTCAACCGGAAACATGGGGGGGCAGTCTTATTTGAAGGAAATATAGCCAAAAATGTTGCCTGGTCTGTGAGTCTCGATTTCTGTTGAGACATTCAGATGGTAGAGTCAGAATTTGGCGTAAACAGAATGAGAACATGGATCCATCATGCCTTGTTACCACTGTGCTGGCTGCTGGTGGTGGTGTAATGGTTTGGGGGATGTTTTCTTGGCACACCTTAGGCCCCTTAGTGCCAATTGGGCATTGTTTAAATGCCACGGCCTACCTGAGCATTGTTTCTGACCATGTCCATCCCTTTATGGCCACCATGTACCCATCCTCTGACGGCTACTTCCAGCAGGATAATGCACCATGTCACGAAGCTCGAATCATTTCAAATTGGTTTCTTGAAAATGACAATGAGTTCACTGTACTAAAATGGCCCCCACAGTCACCAGATCTCAACCCAATAGAGCATTTTTGGGATATGGTGGAACGTGAGCTTCGTGCCCTGGATGTGCATCCCACAAATCTCCATCAACTGCAAGATGCTATCCTATCAATATGGGCCAACATTTCTAAAGAATGCTTTCAGCACCTTGTTGAATCAATGCCACATAGAATTAAGGCAGTTCTGAAGGCGAAATGGGGTAAAACACAGTATTAATATGATGTTCTTAATAATCCTTTAGGTGCGTGTAGGTAAAAGCATGGTTCTTGTCAGCAATGTGGGTTGATTCCCACATGGGCCAGTATGACAAGAATATTAATATATGCACTCATTACTGTCACTCTGAATATGACTTTCTGCTAAATTACATTTATAAAACATTAATTGAAGAGATATTAGTCAAATATAATGTTGTAATAACAAACATCTATATACATCTATAATATCATATTTATATCAAATCTACTTTATTTATATCAAATCTAATGATTCACCTAGATCAGTATACTGAATTACTTCACTGGTTCACTTAGATCAGTATACTGAATTACTTCACTGATTCACCTATATCAATATATTGAATTACTTCACTGATTCACCTAGATCTGTATACTGAATTACTTCACTGATTCACCTAGATCAGTATACTGAATCACTTCACTTATTCACCTAGATCAGTAAATTGAATCGCTTCACTGATTCACCTAGATCAGTATACTGAATCACTTCACTGATTCACCTAGATCAGTATACTGAATCGCTTCACTGATTCACCTAGATCTGTAACGCCAAAATGAGGCAGGAGTCAACTGCAGGTTGTTTCTGTAGCTTTTATTCTCAGCCCACAAACAGTGCACGGCGTAGATAGCAAAACAAATAAACAGCAGTAATCAATATTAGACCGCACAGAATATGAAGATATATGTCTTCTCCAGTATGGAACTCGGGAGCATCTTCAGACGAACACCGATGAAAATAACCCACCCCTTCCTGCTGCTGGGCAGACCTTCTTATACCTGTAGACACAGCAGGTGTAAGAAATACACCCTGATGAGGGAATAGCATATCAGTGGTGTCAGAAAACAGGGGAACTAGACCGTCTGATCCCCGACAAGCCAGGAGAGGGCGCCTGGGGCTCTGCTCTTATTACAACATCAGGATACTGAATCATTTAATTGATTCACCCATTTGATCAGCATGATCAGACTAAAGGCTTACGTGTTGGGTGAACAGTGCGAAAAGAATCGGCAGTTCAGGCGACATGTGGTTGGAGGAACCATGTGCCCGCCCCTCGTCATCCCACAGATCTGTACAAGGAGTTGTGGTCATCTCCAGTCGAAGATCTAATCTTGATTTGTTTTTTTTCAAAATCTTACTACCAATCTCATGCTGCGAAACAATCTCATATAAATGACCAACCATCGTACCAGTCCTGGATTTGGCCAACATAACTTATGCGTGTTGCAAATAGTATTTTATTGTGTTTTCCACGTGTTTTTTCATTTGATAACCGTTATCCAAATAAACTCTCATCACTGTGATCTTTATGCCCTAGTTAACTGGACATTGCTGTACACGCCATGTCAAACTCACTGCTACCAGTATATAAGTCTTCTGAGGCAAATCTTTTTCATGCTCAGTAGATTCTTTTCAAAGAGGTTCTCTCTTTGTCCCCCACCGATGAAATCAGAGTGACAATGGAACGGTCTGTGTCTGTTCATGCGTTTGTTCACGTGTGTCAAAAGCACTTTCCCCAGCCCTACTATGCATTTCTTTCCCAAAACATGCAAAGGTTGTAAGAACTTTCTATTTTATAGAAATGTGCCTACCCATTGAAAAACAACTTTGTAGTTCACTTCTAAAAAACTCACTTCTAAGCATCTGAATATTTCAGACATCTAAAGAAAATCTCTATGCAATGTGGCTTACTGTTGAAGGATATCATTTATGTTTATGCAGACAAAGACATAAAGACATTTTTTGTAAATTACAGTAAAATAATTCTGTAAACCAAAGATTTTAAAACTAAAATTTCCTAAATATAAAACTTATACTATTCAAATTCAATAAACACTGATTAAAAAAAGCTACATCATTAACTTTTAATTTGATTGTCCTTCACCCAGTTTAATTCCTTCTATACCCGTTTCTGTTAAGAAAAGGTTGGTTCTCTCAACTCGTTATTGATCATTAGCACCAGTTTTTTATCTTTGTTTCAACATGCACTGGCCTACACACCTAAAAGGTAATCAGGTTATTATCTGAAATAAGTTTAGGTAACATTGGATTTGTTGGCAAATAAATGTTTGGAAATCAAAAAATTGTTCTGAAACAAATCCAGAAGATAAATAATTACATTTACTACAAGGGTTCCTAAGACTTTTGCACAATACTGTATATGGAAAATTGGCATGCTGTGCTAAGTTGCTGCGTGGTTCAATGGTTAGCATCCATTTTGTCTTTGTATCCAAAGCTTGAAAGTTCAAACATTGAAATTAGGCTATATTGTGTTTTTATCTAAATTAGCTAATGATTTAAATGAGTAAACTAATTTAAATCGACAGAGTAGTAGTTTACTTTTAAACTACTCTCTGTAACACAAGAAGATCTACGGTAAATTCATTTCCACAGGATCTGCAAACATGGGGGACAACATGGTTAATGATTACTTATTTATTTTGGTCTGGACATTCTGTAGTTGCCAGATGGAATTAATCAATTCATAATTAAACATCAGTAAGTCAGTTATTGAAATTATATGAATCATTTAAAATAAAATAAATTAATTATTCAATTCATTTTAGTGATTGGGAATGGCCAACACTGGTGAGGTTGTTTGATGACCCTGTGTTCCCCTCTGGGTTAATGTAATGGTCCAGAGTGGTCACTAAAGCATGGCTCCCTCAGGCCAAACTATGAGATCAGAACGGGGGTGTGGAGGAGTAATGATCTGCCTGAGGCATCGAAACTAGAATCAGAGGAATGTTAGACATAGCTGCCCTCCAGTCCCCCTGGGCCCCTAACAGCAAGGCCCACAGGCTGGCCTCTTATCTAGGCTGCCTGTCTACCCATGCCCCAGGCTTTGGCCCTGGTAGCTGGATTTTTAGCCCCATAAACGAAAGAATAATTGGAAAAATACAGGGAAGCTGTGTGTACTGTGTGTTTGTTGGTAATGTAAACAATGTGTGTGTGTGTTTGTGTGCATTCTCCTTATCTTATTATGTAGTTCATTGGTTTCCTTCTGTCTTCCCTCTATAAATGATAATGCATGGATAAGCATATCTACATACACAACGCATTCTCATAGCAAGACGTGATTAACCATACATAACGGAAATTTCATTGCAAATTTTACATAGGCAGACTTATGACAGATATGGCCAATCAAAATATATGTTTTTTTTTAAGTATTGAATCTCCATTCAACCAGAACAATTCCAAGAATAGACCAATTCTTTACAATTTAAACTACTTGGTGAAAGTTTAGTTCAGGGACAATATGCTAGGTTAGTGAGGTTAAGGTTAGGGTAAGGTTAAAGGTACAATATAGCCTGGGAGAACCCCGATGGACTTCCAGCAAATTTAGATTTGCTCTGCAAGTCAGTCTGGCCAAGAGCCCATTCAAGCCCATTTCCAATTTTTCCAAATCGAGGCACCAATCACAACCATTGAGGCAGGCTTAATATGATGACGATAGCGAAGCTTTATACTGTCATTGGTTGAAACAGACAATTACAACGATGGCAGCTGCAATGGAACATCCGCAATATCACTCGTTTGAATCAGCTATCGCGTCTGTTTTAAGCGATTTGAACATTTCCTTTTTGTTAAAAACCGAGCAAATAATTACACTCGAAGCCTTCATATAAAAAAAAAGATGTTGTGGTCTTGCCGACTCGACAAAAGTCTGATATATCCAATTGCGCCGAGAGGCATTTGAGCAGCGTCCGTTGGTGACGCCTCTTTGAGAAGGGTCTGGTGTTAACCAGGCTAGGTAGAATATGTAGTTTTCCAAAACAACAACAAAAGACATACTTTGCATTAAAAAAGCAAACATCACTATAACTATATTATATATATATTTCTTAGTTGTGTACTTACATTATTCTAAATGTTTCCACCAACTTTCAAACCCAGAAAAATTTGTAATATTATTCGAAGACACGGGACATTTCATTTTGTCTTCTGTCAATGGCGTCATATAACTTTTGACTGTTCCAGTTGCTCTAAGTTCCAGGGAACCGCCAAACATAACGTGAATAAAGTTATAATATTTTTAATATATGAAATACATTACTTTGTTAGTGAACATTTTTTCTGCCGGAGACACTAGAGTGGAAGGTTGTCATTGACGACAATAACAAAACCCATGTTCCCACGCTACTTCCCGATGCCATCCAAGTACATCTTTTGCTATTGTTTTGATTGAGAGACCCCAAGCGGCCAAAAACAACATATTGTACATTTAAGGTAAACTGACATACGTTTTCCAACTTCCGGTAACGTCAAATGTGGACGTACGGTATGTTTCTTTTACATTTTCGTACGATTTTGTATGTATCGCCATGAGAAAAGCCTGACATACAAAAGGTGGTTATGTAAATGTGTGACTAGTTGGTTTAGTATTTAAGATATTTGTCTTTAGGTTCAATGAAAGTGCTGTCAAATTGTATGTATTGTGTTTAACAGCAGAATCCCAAAGAAGACTTTCCTTAACTGATTACTAACAAAATACACGGTACATGCCCTCAGATATCTTGGCTTTCAGCCAATCAGCCATCTGGGTTTTAACCACTTGGTTTATAATGGTTGTAATGTTTTTCTGTGTGTGTTGTCTATGACAGATAACCTCCTAGGAATGGTGTTGGGTTCTGTGTTTTCCATTGCTACACTGATAACCATGGGGGTGATGATCGGCCTACACTACAGGAAACAGAAAAGGTTGGTTCACCTCCTCTGTCTCTGTCACACACATGCACGCACGCACGCACGCACGCACGCACGCACGCACGCACACACACACACACACACACACACACACACACACACACACACACACACACACACACACACACACACACACACACTACATAAAAACGGAGTGATGATCTACAGTAGCTATCGTACATGTGTATTTATACAACATGTTATTTTACAGATTGGGTATCAAACCTGTGGCTGCCTCTGCTTCTCAAGATCATAGTATTCCACTGAGATAAAGCCTTTTGGCTTATGTTTTGGCAGCAAACACCAATAAACGACTGTATGGCTACAGAGGGCGGATCTTAAGTTAATCGCATTGCAGGAAATGCTTGTAGTTTACTGGTGAAAAAAGGCTTCAAAGGGGTAATTCCCAGTTGATTTAATGTTATTTTTAGACCTAATTGTCCATTAGGTAAAACATACTGACACCTAAAGATAAATAATTATAGTTATGTACATTTTCCCTTTTTTAGACATAATAATTCATATTTCCCATTGCTACTGGATTAGTTCCTTGCTGTTGGCCCTATATTTGCCAATGGTTGTTTAAAGACAAAACAGTTAGGCATATCAGTCACAAGTTAATCAGATAGGCATGCAGTGCAGTCCATTAGTGTTTGGACAGTGACATAAATCGTGTTGTCTTAGCTGGAATCCAGCACACTGAATTTGAAATTAAACACTGACTATGAGATTTAATAGCTTTTATTCACCTCTATAACGATGAACCATGTAGGATTTTAAACATTATTTTTTATAAAAAAATAAAAAAATAATTTTATAAATAATTGGACAATTAGCTACTCAGCTATTTCTTGGTGAGGTATGTACTGTATGAGTGCATCGTTAACTCATGCACAAGACCTCTAATAAAAGTCCACCGGTGTTTCTGGGTGTGGCATTTGCATATAGAGTATTGCTGTTTTCTCTCAACTAGAGGAGCAAAATATGGTCAATTCAAGAAAAGCAGGCCATTGTGAAACTGAAATATCATAAAAAATGTGATTTCAAGGTGTAGCCAAAACATTATACAGTATCTGTCAAAATCCACTGTTTGATACATTCAGAAGCAAGATTAAACTTGTGAGCACAGCAGTAGAAAACAGCACTTCAGATTGCAGAAGGACAGTGACCACAAAACTAATGATAAATCATCCAAGGACATTTCGTGCCAGGTAGTCGAAATACAATTCAACATGTGCTTAACCTGCTGAAGACAAGACTTAATGTAAAAATGCATGTACCGGTACTGAATATGACTTTTTGTTTATTCAAATCCAATGTGCACTGTAGTTGTCACTCCACCTCTATTATTGGTCTCACTTATGTTTAGATTGACCAAAAAGTCAGTGGAACAATGTTTAATATTGTTTTTTAATTGATAGCTCAAAGTCTCACACTGCTGGGAATTTTCCAAAAGGATCCGTATGGTTTTACTATGCAGATGATATGAACAGACAGGTTAAAATGAGCTAATACAGATAAATAGCTTGACATGATACAAGATTCATCCTCTTTTCAGAGAGTTCAAGTCTTTGAATGTATTGATTTATAGGAACCTTACGGCCTTAACTTCCAACCCTGAAGAGTATCATAGACAAAATGATGCAGATGTTATATCAGACAAAAGAGATTAAATAGATAAGTCATTAATAACAGCCTTAGGATGTCTTCATTTAATGTGAATGAACAAAGAAAATTATGATTCATGGTTAGCATTGATCTCACCTGCCTCTGATCTCATAAAACACACAAAACCTTCTGATCTGATGAAATCATACATTATTTCTTCAAATGAATACAGACCAGGTAAACCTCCCAAAACTCACACTATTCTCTCTTTAAAGCACTACATTTGACAGTGAATCACAGGGAATAGGGTGCCACTGGGACACACACCCTTACACCCTGTGGATAAAACAACCCCTCAGTAAAAGTCGAAAAGGCAGCAGAAGCTCCTGGGCCTGCTCACCAAATTACAGGCCTGTTTTTTTTATGGGCCTCACTTCAAGAGGCCTTCCCCCACAATCACCCGGCTGTTGAAGGGAGCATCGTGTCTGTATGTCAAGGCCCTTTCTGCCAGCTGCATTTTGAGGCCATTCTGCCCTGTGTTTTGTTCGGGTAGCGGAATGACTATTGTTTCGACCTGTTATGGCAGAGACCCCGGGGAGATGGAGCACACCTGCTGTGTTTCAGCATTAATGATCACCTTGCTTTCATCTGAGGAGGAAGAGAACGTAACGCGAGATGTGTCGGAGATGTGCACCTGTGTGGCTGGGAGGTGTGGGACCAGAGGCTGATATCTCTCAAACACACACACACACACACACACACACACACACACACACACACACACACACACACACACACACACACACACACGGTCATGTCGACACACACCTTCACATGTGAGCAGGAAACAGAAAAGCTCATACATGTCTAACATTAACACAACACTCACAGGGTCACACCTGTCTCTATCGGTCCATTTTATTCATTTAGCAGATGCTCGTGTCCATTTGGGTTAAGTGATTTTTCACCTTTTCGGCTCGGGGATTCAAACCAGCAACCTTTTGGGTACAGGTCCAACCCCCTAACCGCTAAGCTGTCTTCACACCATAAATGTTGTGGTAAAAAAAACACTACACTACACACCAATACAACTCATCAGAAGCCACACACATTTCGGGAACTAAGAGACTACTTGCTAAAATGTCATCACTGAAATAGTAAATGTTTGTTTTTGTTAAACTGTTGTTCAAAATGATGCAAGATACAAACTGCACACAACGTTCAAACCCATACGGATCCAAAATCCTCTTTTCACTGATGGAACTTTTCAGTTTTTTACTCTGGATTTGTCATTAATAAATAGGTGAGTGTCTGGACATGTCTAGATTGCGTGATTCAGGGTTGTTGTGTGATATTATATAACCACAGTGTTCAGTCTGTTGCTGTGTTGAGACTATCAACTTCAGTTGCCCCAGACCCCCTCTTACAATTACCCCCTCCCCAAAACCTTAGCCTCAACCCTAGCCTCTTGCTCCAGACATTAGGGGGCTTTCCAGTTATGATCTAGGGTTACCCATCAGGCCCCAACAAGTCCTTGTCCCCTTCACCCTCCACCACTGCATGACACATGAAAGAAGGGGAATTATCAGAGCCACACATGGTGTTGGAGGTGCAGTGTTTTGGCCTGGCTGTGGTCTGTGTGTAAACTGAATATATTGTTACTCGTAAATCTGTTCATCGATTGACCTCTTTCTGTCTCCTGTTTTTTATTTCAGAGCAAGGCAGAACAGGTTCGATGGAAAGGTGATATTTGAACGAAGTTGATGTCGCTCTCTGAATTTTTTTGTTTCAACCTCGACCAGGCCCCAATGTGTTCCAGTGGTGTTTTTAAACTAAAACAGTCACATTTTGTTTTTAAAGGAACGCTCCAGACCCCTAAACACCTCAAAATATTTGTGCAGGTCATGTTTTGAGTGTCACTAAATACACCTTCTCAGCGTGTTCGGTAATTCCCAACTCGGCCACCGTAGGTTTTTCAAAAACCTTCAGTTATGTCACTGCAAAATTTTGGAAAACACATTTAGTTGTGTTTGTTTGACTTCCTGATATTTATTTGTCCCATTTTATTTGCCTATGGACTCAATTCAAAGAAAACTAACATGATGAATTTTTTAAAATAATGCAGTGACGTACAAATGTTTTTGGGCAACTTATGGTGGCCGTGTTGGGAATTACTAAACATGCTAAGAAGATGAATTTAGTGACTGTTATGTCGGAAATATGACCGGCAGAACAATTTTAAGGTATTTAGGGTCTGGAGTGTTCCTTTAAGATGCTGGATTAGGGATGGTGTATTGGTTTTACTGACATGTGTACATTTGGTTATAGATTACTTTAGTTCTGTCTATAAATGAAGGCTTACATTGCAGACCATCTTGGTTTGCTCAATCACTGTACAGTTCGTTGGACTAAATGTTATGTTCCTTTGTCTGGAATCAATATGTAAATACTTTTAGATACCATGTTAATACAACTCTCTTTTCCTAATCTTACTACATTGTTTCCAGATAATTCTAATTCTAATTTGATGTGTGGAGTTGATCATTTTAATATGGAACAACTTCAGCCAGTGATACACATGGGCTTGGTTTTTTGTATTTTGACTCGATGGTTGAGCGAAAAGCATAATGAGAAACATGTCAATTGCACTGATGCTGAGATCATGCTTTTTTATGTGAAATGAAGGAAAATAAATAGACTTATTAAAGTATGCTGTGCCTGGGGTTCCTTACAGGTTCAACAATACATAGCTCATAGAGCCGAATAGCACCATCCAGGGGTTGTGAGGGGTATCATATAGGGCTGCCTTCTTATTGGGCTCCAGCCACTCCTTGTGGTATGCATGTTGCCTGCAACCTCAATTGTTTGTTTTTGGCCAGTGTGCCCGCACATATCTGAGTAAATAAAATTAGTTTTTGCTGCTAACTTTAACCATCCCTGTGTATACTGTATTTCTTGCTACAAACTTTAGAACTGTCTTACCAGTGTCATTCTTTTATTCTTGCTCCATTGTTATTGTTATATATTTTTTATCCTACTATGACTGACTGCACCGCTAAGAAGAAGTGGTAACTAACAATTTCACCAGTTGTATCTTGTACAAGTGACAATTAAATGTGATACTGTACTGCAGTGTAAAATTTTGTACAGTAGCTTGGCGACAATGTGCACATGTTTTAATCAGCCATCCTTCTAAGAATGCGGGTGAGTTTACTGCCATGACACAAGGCCATAATTGGACAAGGTGAAATTGGAAAGTGAGAACAGCAGGGTAACAAACATTCTTAAATAAAAGATTTGGCTGTCAAATATTTTGATATATATTTTAAAGACATAGAATTTGTTCTGTTCTCATTATGCAACAGGTGATTATCTCTTTGATAATCTCATCCTTATTACTGTGACCCTAACACCCGGCCGGGTGACTGCTTGTCTCACGTACCCCTAGTTACCTATTGGGTCCTCTGCAGGGTTTTGAACCATAAGTAACTTTCCCTTATACAAAAAAAACACTGAGAAGGGGAGACAGAAGGACAGGGTCCCACTGATCCCCCACTAAGATAGGAGTGTTCATGAGTTTGCATTCTTCTGTGTGTGTAGTGGGGGGCTAATTGAAATAACCTGTCCCCAGTTAACATTGGGTCTTTGATGTTATGTGGTGGGCAGTGAAGCAAGCTGTGGTCCATAGCTACCAGCTGTGAAATACTGGTTTTAGTTCAAGAAACAGAAGAATGTCAGAGCCCTTGGGAGGGGCTGTTCAGGAAGGCTGTTGTTGAAGAATGGATAGTCTCGTTCCCAGACACTTCCACCACATTTCCAACAGATTTTGAACATGGCCTTCCATAGCCTATAAAAATACATCCAGAAATGTTTGGCTTGACACAATCTTCCACTACACCCTCCCACGTTTGTGTCCTGGTAGGCCGCTGTTTACATGTCTTAGGTACGGCTGTTGGAGTTACTATTCAAAATCTTGAACATTTCAGGATAAATATTTGATACAATTCTGTCGCAATTTATGCAAACTATATGCAGCAACAGGCTTAAGATCAAAGCAAGGGAAACAAAATAATAACACTATTATATACTGTTAAAGGTACAATATGTAGTTTTCGAAAACAATAACAAAAGATGTACTTTGCATTAAAAAAAGCAAGCATCACTATACCTATATTATATATATTTCTTAGTTGTGTACTTACATTATCCTAAATGTTTCCACCAACTTTCAAATCCAGAGAAATTTGTAATATAATTCGAAGACACGGGACGTTTCATTTTGTCTTCTGTCAATGACGTCATATAACCTTTGACTGTGCTAGTTGCTCTAAGTTCCAGGGAACCGCCAAACATAACGTGAATAAAGTTATAATATTTTTAACAATACATTACTTTGTCAGTGAACATTTTTTCTACCTGAGACACTAGATTGGAAGGTTGTCATTGACGACGATAACAAAACCCATGATCCCACGCTACTTCCCGACGTCATCCAAGTATATATTTTGCTATTGTTTTGATTGAGAGCCCCCTGGCGGCAAAAAAAAATACATATTGTACGTTTAATAACACTATTCTGTGTATAGTTCAATGACCTTGTTCTTGCTGTGGGTGACACTCTCATTCACCTCTTTGCAGACAACACCATTCTGTATATTCTGTATCTGGCCCTTTATTAAACTCTGTGTTAACTTAATCTCCATAAAAGCTGTAATAACATCCAATATTTCCTCCAAAACCTCCAACTGCTCTTAAATTCTGGTAAAACCAAAAGCATTATTTTCAAGTGAAGGCTGCCAGCACCTGCCCACCTAACTAGCATCACCTCATTGGACGATTCAGAACTAGAGTATGTCGATACCTCCAAATATCTTGATATATAGCTTCACTGTTCACTTTATAAAATAATATCCAGGATTGGCTTCATGGTCCACAATAAGGCCTCCTTCAGTCACGCTGCCAAACATACCCTTGTAATGGAATATCTTACCGATTCTTGACTTCGGAAAATTTAAAAGTAGCCTCCAACACTCTCCACAGCAATTTGGATGCAGTTTATCACAGTGCCACCCCTTTTGTCACCAAAGCCTTACAGTATATACTACCCATTACTGCAACCATTGGCTAGCCTTCACTACATAACAGTCACTAAAACCACTAGTTTCAAGTAATATATAAGTCCCTGAGATGTAAATGCCTGCCTTAGCTCACTCTTCACCAAAGCAAAACCCATTCAGAGCCTGTGTTCCAGCAGGTACATTTAAGGTGATCACTCCTAAAGCTAATACATCCTTTGGCTGCCATTCCCCGCAGTTCTCTGCTGCCAAGGACGGGAACAAAAAATATTTGAATCTTACTGTTGAATCTTACTGTTATTTGCTTATTTATACCCCAGTATCTCTGCTCTGCTATTATGTATGCCTCCCCGGAGAGTGGGGGCCATGACACCCTGCTGCTTAAAAACCCTCGGTGGACAGAGAAAGAGGTATAGAGTCATGGTGCAAACAAGGACATTGACACAATATGTATCGTTATAGCAAAGGGGTTTTATTACCCACAGGGTAAAATAGTTAGAAGGGGCTGGACGGAATCAAAGCAATCAAAGTTATAAAGTCCCACCACTTACTTGTCCTAACTACATAACACAAAAAAGTAAACTAAAACTGGCACACTAGCAAGGCTAGATCCTTTAATTATTAAATACACAGACAGCACCACAAGCTCTCAACCACAACCATCACCAAAACATAACTCACACCTAACACAACAACAGAGAGAAAGAAACTCTGAAAAACTAGGGCTTATAATAACAAGTCCATTCAGGTCCGTGGATTGGCTGATGAGGTCTCCAGCAAGTGCAAGCACTGATGAGGTAGTGGACTTGGTGGAATGAGCCCTGGCAGTGTCTGATGGTCATCACCTGTGGGAAACTCACAGACAAGGTACACAGACACAGAATAGAACACAGAATGTACAGTACATACACAATCACAACATAGGAAATGGCACAAACTGGGACCAGGGGACGTTACATCTGCCTCAATGGCGTATTTGCACTTAAATATTTACTAAAGTGTTACTATTCTGCCACTATGGCATATTTATTGTCTTACCTCCCTAATGAAACTGCTTTGCACAAACTGTATATTTGACTGTACATTTTGTTTATTCCATGTGAAACCTTGTTGTTCGTTGCACTATTATGCTTAATCTTGACCAGATCATTGTTGTAAATGACAATCAGTTCTCAATTGGCCTACCAGGTGGTTATTCCATCAAGGCAGATTAAGGAAAATCCCTTAATTAGGGACCCTTTACAGTTTGCATATCAGCCAAACATTGGTGTTGATGATGCCCTTATTTACATGCTGCAGAGGGCTTATACATCTGGACACCCCTGATGCATCTGTGCAGATTACTTTTTTGACTTTTCAAGCGCCTTTAATACGATTCAGCCTCGACTGTTGGGGGAGAAGATGGGAAAGATGAAGGTGGATCCATCACTGGTCCGGTGGTGTTTGGATTATCTATCTCTCAGACCACAGTAGGTATGTCTGCAGAACAGTGTCTCAAGCCCTATTTTAAGCAGCACGGGGGCACCACAGGGAACTGTGCTGGTTCCGTTCCTGTTTACCATCTACACAGCGGATTTCCAGTATAACACTGAAAGATGCTTCCTGCTGAAATTCTCAGATGACTCCACAGTCGTTGGCCTAATCAGAGGAGGCAATGAGGACGAGTACAGAGGAACACTCAACAACTTTGTGTAATGGAGTCCGGACAATCACCTCCATCTCAATACCACAAAAACCAAGGAGATGGTTGTGGATTTCAGGAGGGGGAGGAGGAGGATCTATCTATCTATCTATCTATCTATCTATCTATCTATCTATCTTAAAGCTTGTAAGTTAGCCTACAACATATTTTTTTACATTCTAATCATACAGTCACATGCAATAGTTTAGGCTCAGCATTTTAATTTTGATCTGTCATATAACTGAAGGACACAGTAATATTTCAGTAGTGAAATTAATTTTAATGAATGAACAGAAAATGTGCAATATGCATCAAAACAAAATTAGACACAAAATATTACTTTGTTTTTTAGTTATTTGAAATGAAATTGCTGATGCAAACACCCAATTATTTATAAATTAAAATCATGGAAGTTTTCAGGGGTGCCTAAACTTTTACATACGACTGTACATCTGATATTATGGCCTGGTTATAATATAGTTTGGGCAACATTGTCATGGAATGGTGCATTGTGGGTAACGGCGGCCATTTCAGCGGTAATGTAGAAGGCTGCAAAATATTTGTGTAGCCGGCACTGAGGATAGAATAGATAGAATATCATAGATAGAAAAAGAGTTATGGACCGTGACAAAAAGAAGTTGGCTATAGCGTATACTGACAAACTTAATAATGAAGCCAAACAACGCTACATAAAAAAATTTGAGGACATAGGCGGAATTGATCCCTATGATCATAGAATGGGGTGGTACGGTTCACAAAACCCACGGTTCGGTTCGTATTATGGTTTTAGAGTCACAGTTTTCAGTTCTGTACAGTTCTTGTTGTTATTTTTTCTTTTAACCTAATCACTCCAGAAATATAATTCAGCATATGATATATAGCTTAATTATCCACAATTTAGGATACAGTATTAAAAAAAGTTATATAATGTAATCATGCACAAACAGAATTTGAGTGTGTATTGCCATTTACAGGAACTTATGTGCCTTTATAGCACATAAAGATTGAAATATTACAGCACATGAAGATTGAAATATTACAGAATAACGCATTTATCAAACTGCCAACTTCAGTGTAGCTTTTACAAAATACACGTGACGTGACCTGCACGTCGGCTCGCCTTCTCTCAAAATCTGACGAAAATCTTTTAAACTGACCTTTGTCAATCTGAAAAGAAGACAGATTCAGCAACTGTATGGCCTATTTCTCGCTTAAAATGTAAAAATCTTTTTATAAAATATAAGATCGTATTCAGAACGAGACGCCATTTGAGTCTATTTTGAAATTCGGGAGCAGCCAGACCCACGTGACGTGTTCGTCCAATCAGCTGTCATGTGGTGCGTTTCTTCATGTCACTCTCATCTAGTGATTAGAAGATCAATTCTTTTTACTGAATCTTTGGATCTTGTTATTCAAACATTTGTTCATTTGAGGCAGTGCACATAGGCAAAATGTAACAGACTACCGTATACACTCACCTAAAGGATTATTAGGAACACCATACTAATACTGTGTTTGACCCCCTTTCGCCTTCAGAACTGCCTTAATTCTACGTGGCATTGATTCAACAAGGTGCTGAAAGCAGTCTTTAGAAATGTTGGCCCATATTGACAGGATAGCATCCTGCAGTTGATGGAGATTTGTGGGATGCACATCCAGGGCACGAAGCTCCCGTTCCACCACATCCCAAAGATGCTCTATTGAATTGAGATCTGGTGACTGTGGGGGCCATTTTAGTACAGTGAACTCATTGTCATGTTCAAGAAACCAATTTGAAATGATTCGAGCTTTGTGACATGGTGCATTATCCTGCTGAAAGTAGCCATCAGAGGATGGGTACATGGTGGCCATAAAGGGGTGGACATGGTCAGAAACAGTGCTCAGGTAGACCATGGCATTTAAACAATGCCCAATTGGCACTAAGGGGCCTAAAGTGTGCCAAGAAAACATCCCCCCACCATTACACCACCACCACCAGCCTGCACAGTGGTAACAAGGCATGATAGATCCATGTCCTCATTCTGTTTACGCCAAATTCTGACTCTACCATCTGAATGTCTCAACAGAACAGGTGGGGTCTTCTGCTGTTGTAGCCCATCCACCTCAAGGTTGTGCGTGTTGTGGCTTCACAAATGCTTTGCTGCAGACCTCGGTTGTAACGAGTGGTTATTTCAGTCAAAGTTGCTTTTCTATCAGCTTGAAGCAGTCGGCCCATTCTTCTCTGGCCTCTAGCATCAAACAAGGCATTTTCGCCCACAGGACTGCCCCATACTGGATGTTTTTCCCTTTTCACCCCATTCTTTGTAAACCCTAGAAATGGTTGTGCGTGAAAATCCCAGTAACTGAGCAGATTGTGTAGTTAAGGGAATTTGAGAGAATATTATACCATTAATATGCACAATAAATTAATACATTAATAAATGATATATTTCCTTTTCCCTTTGGGGGGCAATGTTATGAGTTAAACAGGTAGATAGTAGCTTAATAGAAAGCGTGGAGAATGATCTTATTGATCTTAGTTGCCTCGTAGATATTTAATATCTATAAATCTGA